>JBBPBX010012608.1:0-25503 GCA_038048925.1 Garcialebias charrua
TATATATATATATATATATATACGATGGATGGATGGATGTTATGTTTATGTTTATTAAATTTGTTCATTTTTTTTTTACAAAAGAAACAATACAAGACAATCCCATAAATGATAATGTACAAAATATAAAAAAATGAAAGGTAGCAGAAAGAAGAATAAATCTTATTATATCTGCCCCTTTTCTCCAACAATCAGATTAAACAATAATAATCTTCAACAAACAGTACAAAATGACTAACTCTTTCTAATTTTCTAACTAATACAATACACATTACGCTATTTCATATATATTTTTTAACACATTCGTTTTGATCATTTTCTTAAATGTAAACATTGACTTGGCATTTTTAACTACATTCTCCAAGCCATTCCATAATCTAATTCCCTGGATTGAGGTAGAACGTCCCTTCAAACTAGTTCTGAATTGTGGTTTTACAAACGTCTCTGTCCCCTTAAGATTATTAAAAATCCAAGATGGCGCCTATTGTCACGGGCTGCTGTCTAACTCGTCTCCTGAACTTTTTACTGTTGTTCGTGTTCTGCCTTCTTTTCATCGACGATGCATCCTCGCTCCTGGTCTATGATCGCTCAACTCTTCTAAGTCTCCGAGACTCGCTGATCAACACACCGGCTACTGGCAAATATGGACATTTCAAGCCTCCTCCACCACCACCGTTCCTGGCTTCGATCCCAGCCTACCTACAACGCAACGCGACCACGCTGCCACGCAACAAGCGGCGCAGAAGACGCGGAACGAGGGCAGGCGTCCTGGTGAGATTTAAAAAGTATCTGTCGTCTCACAACACGCCGACTGCTGACTTACCTCCTGAATTCAGCGTCTTTGATGTCCGCCGTTCCTTCGCTCGCCGCCACAGAAGCCTTGTTGCCATCAATCATGTCGCCAGCGACCAGTATCCATCTTGCCCCCCGGTGTGGAAAACAGTGAAGCGAGGCAGCGTTAAACAACACCTCCGCCCGCTCGCTCGAGCTGTGAGTGACGTAACTGTAACTGGCAGCGTTCCAGTACGTGCAGCATTGTTTAACGCCAGATCAATTACTAATAAAACTTTTATATTAAGTGATTTGATCTCAACTCATCGTCTGGATCTGTTTTTGATTACTGAAACCTGGCAGAAAATAGGAGATAACAGCTCCTTCTCTGAACTCCTCCCAAATGGCTACTCCCACCTGAGCGCTCCGCGTGGGGCTGGAAAGGGAGGGGGCCTGGCTGCTGTGTTCAGTGATGCATTCAAGTACCGTTTGTTGCCTCAGAAAAACTATTCCAGTTTTGAAAGTATGATTTTTGTGCTGGAATCTGCTAAACCTATTTTGTGTGGCGTTTTTTATAGGCCCCCACAATACAATAAAAACTTTGTCAGTGAGTTTTCAGAACTACTGGCGGACTTGCTACCAAAGTTTGACTCTTGGCTTTTCTGTGGAGACTTCAACGTGCACACCTGCTGCCCAAGTAATCAGCTTGGATGTGAGTTTCAGAACCTCCTGGACTCTTTTAACCTGTCACAGTCGATCTCGGGGGCCACACACACCCTGGGTCATACACTGGATTTAATTATCTCCCACGGCCTTCAAATACCTGCTGTGGAGATCCTGGACACCTGTATCTCAGACCATTTTCCCATATTATTTGAATTTTTCACCACTCCTGCACCAAAGGCTATTCTCCCAGCACGTTTCTGCCGCTCCATCAACCCATTAACTCCAAATGAGTTTACTGATGCCTTTAAGAGCACTGAATTCTGCTCTGCTGTCAGTCTGGACCCATCTCTACATCCTGAGGACTTCATCAGCTCCTTCTATCACACCTGCACGACGATCATGGACTCCATCGCTCCTCTCAAACAGGCATCTTCAAAAAACAGACCATCACCATGGCTCAACGAAACGACGCGAGCTCTTCGACAACGTTGCAGACAAGCAGAGCGAAAATGGAAGCGCGACCGACTTCATGTATCTCAGGGAATACTGAGAGACTGTCTCTGTGAGTATCATAATGCTGTGAAACAGGCCAAATCACAGTACCTCTCCAACTTAATCTCCACCAGCTCCAACCGGCCGAGGACGCTTTTCAGCACACTCCAGTCTGTCATCAATCCATCTGTCAATGTTCTGAAAACTGCCACACAGTCTACCTGCGATGACTTTCAGAGCTATTTTGTCAACAAAATAGACTCTATCAGACAGAACATTGTCAGTTCATCCAACACCATCCTGTCATGTACCTCTACAATAACCACTGCTGTTTTTGACCAGTTTGATCTCGTCTCACTGCCTCAACTCACCAAGGTGGTTCAGCAGATGAAACCAACAAACTGTTCTCTGGACATCATTCCCTCTAAAATGTTCAAACAATGCTTTGATGTAATTGGTCCTTGTGTTTTGTCATTTATCAACAGCTGTCTAACTTCAGGTTTTGTGCCATCTGCTTTCAAACATGCTGTGGTCAGGCCTCTTCTAAAAAAACCAGGCCTAGATCCTACAGCTCTCTCTAATTTCAGGCCAGTTTCCCATCTGTCATTTCTATCAAAGGTCCTAGAAAAGATTGTTTTTATTCAACTTCAATCTTTTCTAGAACTCAACAACCTGTTTGAAAAATTTCAGTCAGGTTTTCGAGCTCGTCACAGCACTGAATCTGCACTGCTCAAAGTACAGAATGACATTCTTCTGTCCCTGGATGCAAAAAACCCTGCTCTGCTGGTGATGTTAGACCTCTCAGCAGCTTTTGACACCGTCGACCATCAGGTACTAATCAACCGCTTGTCTCAGCAGGTTGGCCTCCAGGGAGCTGTGCTTGAGTGGTTCAAATCTTACCTGTCTGGGAGAACTTTTTCTGTCATGATAGGCGATCTGTCCTCCTCTTCATCAACCCCTCTGACCTCTGGCGTACCACAGGGATCTATTCTAGGGCCAGTCCTCTTCTCTCTTTACATGCTGCCATTAGGATCAATCATTGCACGTCATAACCTGTCTTTTCACATGTATGCAGACGATTTACAAATCTATCTGCCAGTCACTCCCAACCCCTCACTCAGTTCAAACACTCTTGTCAACTGCTTAAATGACATTAAGCACTGGCTCTCTCAAAACTTCCTCCACCTAAACACAGATAAAACTGAATGCATTTTGTTTGGTGCACCTGATGACACCAGCAACATCCTTCCCAGTCCCAGTGTTGGTTTTCCCCTCCCCCACTTCAACTCGGTGGTCAGAAATCTTGGAGTGCAGCTTGACTCCAATTTAAAGTTTGATAAACAGATCAGTTCTGTTGTCAAGACCAGCTTCTTTCAGCTCCGTCTGCTCTCCAAAGTCAAGTCATTTCTTAGTCGTGGTGATCTGGAGAAGGCCATCCATGCCTTTGTGACCTCCAGACTTGATTATTGTAATGCTTTGTATCTTGGCATTAATCAATCCTCCATCTCCCGTTTACAGCTTGTACAGAACTCTGCCGCGCGCTTTTTGACCAACACACGAAAATATGAACACATCACTCCTGTCCTGTCCTCTCTACACTGGCTCCCAGTTCAGTTCAGGATACAGTTCAAGTTGCTGCTGTTTGTTTTCAAAGCTCTGAATGGACTTGCTCCCCTCTACATCTCAGAACTTCTGAAAGTCCATCAGCCTGGCAGGGACTTACGATCTGCCAGTCAACACCTGCTGGAGGTGCCTCGCTCGAGGTACAAACAATGGGGAGACCGGTCATTTTCTGTCGCCGGCCCAAAAGCCTGGAACAGCCTCCCCCTTGAGCTGCGTGCCACCTCCGATCCGACTCTGTTCAAAACCAAATTGAAGACCCACTTGTTCAAAAAAGCTTTCAGTGTGTAACTTTTATTATTTTGTATTTTAGTATGTAGCATCTTTATTTCAATTGCATTTTTATTTCCACTTGTTCAAAAAAGCTTTCTGTATGTAACTTTTATTACTTATGTTATTTTAGTATGTAGCATTTTTTATTTCCATTGCCTTCTTTTATCGCTGTGGTTTCTTATTCTATTTTCATTGATTTATTGTTCCCGTTTATTCTTCTTTTTATCCTGTTAAGCACCTTGGTCAATGCAAGGCATTGTGGAAGGTGCTATACAAATAAAGTTTATTATTATTATTATTATAACAACTTTGTCTTTAACAAAATGCATTTGGATATTTAAAGGTAATGCATTATTCTGAGCCCTATACATAACTGATAAAATATTATAGTCTACCAAATCATGGAACTTCAATAACTTCAGTTGATAAAATAATGTACTTGATGGATGACGGTAATGTTTTCTAGTGATAATTCTTACAGCTCTTTTCTGTAATACAAAAATAGGCTTTGTGATTGTTTTACACGCATTCCCCCAAACATCAATACAATAGATTAAGTGTGGAACAATGATTGTGTTATACAACAAATACAGAGCTTTATCATTCAATAGTTCTCTGACTTTGTACAGTACTGCAATCGATTTAGCTATTTTTATTCTTACAGAATTTATGTGTTGTTTCCATGTCAGTTTGTCATCAATGATAACACCCAAAAACTTCACCTCATTCACTCTACAAATCTCAACATCCTCAATTTTGAGTGGAACATCAACAGTTTTCTTTTTATTACTGAATATCATGTAATTAGTTTTTTCTAAATTTAATGATAATTTATTAATTTTAAACCAAGTTTGTATCTTGACAAATTCTGTCTTTATCAATTCCAACATTTGTTCTATATCTTCGCCTGAACAGAAAAATGTGGTATCATCAGCAAAAAGTACACATTTAAGGAGCCCTGACACATTTACCAAGTCATTCACATATAAAATAAATAGCTTTGGTCCAAGTACCGAGCCTTGGGGAACTCCACATGTGATATTACAGAGGTCAGATCTTACATCATTTATTTGTACAAATTGTTTCCTATCTTTCAAGTAGCTAGATACCCACTGTAATGCTGGTCCTCTAATACCATATTTGTTCAGTTTTTCAAGGAGAATGGTGTGATCAATAGTATCAAATGCTTTTTTTAAATCAACAAAAATACTGATACAATATTGTTTTTGATCGACAGCAGTAGTTATTTGTTCCATTAATTCCATGAGAGCCATTGATGTAGAGTTTTTTGCTCTAAACCCATACTGACTGTTGCTTAGAATATTTTGTTTATCTATAAATTGATCTAGTCTGTTTACAAATAGTTTTTCAAGAATTTTTGAAAACTGTGGTAACAAGGATATAGGTCTATAATTGTTGAACACACATTTATCACCATTTTTAAAAAGAGGAACTACCTTAGCTACTTTCATATTATCTGGAAATATTCCTGTTGAAAATGATAAATTACATATGTATGGCTCAATAACATGGCTCATTATGTCCTTTACAAACATCATATCCATGTCCACCCAGTCCCTTGATCTCTTGTCTGTAAGATTTTTTACTACATTCATTATTTCCTCTTTGTTGGTTCCATTTAGAAAAATACTATTTGCACAACCTTTAATTGAATGGATCACATTATTATCTGCTTTTGGTATTTTAGCTGCAAGGCTTGATCCAACATTCACAAAATATTGATTAAATCCATTTACAATTTCATTTTCATCATGAATTTCATCGTTGTCTTTTACAAAGTATTTTGAAATACCAGTTTTTGTTTTATGATTCTTCAGGACACTATTCATTACTCGCCATGTTGCTTTCATATCACCATTACTTTTATCTAATAATTTACTATAATATTCTTTCTTATGTTTCCTTATAATCCCTACTAATTTATTTTTATACTTTTTATATTTTTCTTCAGCGCTCTGACTTCGCAATTTCAAGAAACATGAATACAAATAATTCTTTTTTTTACAAGCATTTCTCAACCCTTTTGTCATCCATGGTTGATCAACCTTATTTCTCTTTGTATGATTTGTTTGCACACAATTCTTTTCATACAGAGCCTCCAAGATATTCATAAACTCATCATATGCTCTGTTCGCATCATCAACATACACATCACTCCAGTCTTGTTTATCCAGATCCTCTTTCAATTTTTCCAAAACTCTTTTTGACGTGTTTATGATCTTTTTCTTCGTTGTAACTGCTTTTGTGATATTTTGATCATTTTTATAGATTGTGAAAACTGGTAAATGATCACTTAAGTCGGTCGTTAAGATACCACCTATCACGTCCCCATTTGTTATATTTGTGAAAATATTATCAATTATTGTGGCACTATGAGTTGTAATTCTTGTTGGCTTTGATATCAATGGATACATATTTAAACTGTACATTGAGTTTATAAATGTGCTTATGTTATTTGAATCTGTTTTATTTCCCATATCAATGTTAAAGTCTCCACACAAAAAAACATTTTTATTAAAACTCTTCTCCATTAGCTCCAAGATTTTATCCGTGAATATTTCTATATTTGCTCCTGGTGATCTATATACACAACTTATTATTATGTTTTTATCGTTTTTGTTTATTATTTCTATTGTTATCATTTCCATAATATTATCAACTATTATTGACATTTCACTATTTAATTTACATTTTATTTCATTATTGACAAATAGAGCGACTCCACCACCTCTTTTATTATTTCTGTTCATATGATATAATTCATACCCCTCGATGTGAATATTACTTGTGTTATCATCATTGAGCCATGTCTCTGACAGCGCTATTATCGTAAAAGTTCTATTTAACTGTTTTAAGTAATCTGTTATTTTGGATATGTTTGCATTTATACTTCTGCTATTAAAGTGAATAATAGAGAGAACTCCATTTGATATATTGATGTCATTAAACTGCTCTTCATTATAATATTCACTATCTTTTATTACAGGAAAAAAATTTGGATCAATCACATTTTCAACATTATATATTTTAGGTTCTGAGTCTTCGTATGTTGTCATGTTCTAATGTATTTGTTCATTTCACTGTATATTTTATCCATTTTGAGTGTGAGTTGTTTCATTGATTTGTAGTTTTTCATTTCCTGAATTCATCCAGATCCTTCAGCTCTTTTATCATTTCATAGATGTTAAATAGATGGATGAACAAACCAACCACCCCAACCATTTGAGGAAACTGTACATTCTAGTTGTTCTATTGCTTAAAAGTAATTTTCTTCAATGATTGGGTCAAAAATGGGCAATGTGTGGACTTCCATCTCGGTTCAACACTTGCTCTTCTCAAGGGCGGACGTCTCCTCTCGGTCTCTGCTTTGCTTTTGCATTGTCTTGTCTGTGAAACTGTCTGAGAGCCTCTCTTCTACAAAATCTTCTGAATCATAACTATGGAATTCAATTTGGTCAATTGGTCCCTCAACACAACTGATAACATTTCTTCAACAAGAAGACAGGCTGTAGGCGAGCCGATTTGCCCTGTTGGCATCTACACAGCTGGATATCTCATTGACTTGGAAGACTTGATGACATGTCTATCTCTGCTGTCATCTGTGGATCTTAAGGATGCATATGTAATTGGATTTATGATAACTGGTTCCTGCTTTTTGGATTCAGCTGGTTCCTGGTCTATCAACACACAAGGAAGACGTCGGCGGCTAATCTGGACCTAGTCAGGCTGCCTGCCTTACATGATGGCTTGGTTCATGTCTCGAGAATCCAGACTTTTGGCTGAATGGATTAGATCTTGGGGATTCTCTCAGGCACGTTCCATTGGTATGGTAATTTTATTTTGGACATTTCGAAAGCGAGTGGACTGACACAGACTGAAGGTAGATATCATTAAATTTCTGCCTGTCCCCAAAACAAATTGTGTTCATCTGAAATTTGGCACACTGACTGGCCTTGACAGGCCATCTTATCTCAACACGCCAGCTGAAGTTTTGTAAACCTGACGCTCTCACCCCCTCCCAAACCTTCTGCTGAGGAATTCCACTGACTTATCAGAGGAGCCCAGCTTAATAAACATTCTGTCATCATTTCAGGACTCTGGATTTGCCTCTGGCTGTCCTCGGCAGCTCCCCACATGAGTGTGCACTGTATATGAACTGAGTGATTCTATCTGAACTCTGCAGTGCCTCTATGAGCTGGCTGTTCAACCGCCTTTGAGTCCCCCTCCCGCGCCCTCTGCGTAATGTAGGTGTCATTATGTGCTTGTGTGCAAGACTTTTTTCATTACCACATTTTTGACCTTCAAGCAGAGGTCAAAATTGTGTTAGGAATTTTTTTGTCAACAAACCCTATGTGTCATTTTTCACCACTTTTATTGTCTGTTCAACAGGTCTCACTTGTAAATGAGTCTTTGAGGCTCCATCTGACTTATCTGTTTAAATAAAGGTTGAATGAATTAATTATTTTTTATGTGTGTCTGCATCATAAAAAAGCTCACCATTGAAATGTGTGTTTCCACGTTAAAATCTAAAATGACCACTATCACATGTCAAAATTGTGTTAGGAATTTTTTTGTCAACAAACCCTATGTGTCATTTTTCACCACTTTTATTGTCTGTTCAACAGGTTGTAAATGAGTCTCTGAGGCTCAATGTGACTTATCTGTTTTATAAAGGTTGAATTCATTAATTAATTTTTATGTGTGTCTGCATCATAAAAAAGCTCACCATTGAAATGTGTGTTTCCACGTTAAAATCTAAAATGACCACTATCACATATTAATAAGTACTCTACCCCTAGCAATTGAGGAAACTATGTTTTCTAGTCCGCTCATTCTCAATCAGTTCATCTGGACAGTTTCTTTTTAGTAGAAACGTTTCACCCTCACTCCAGAGGGCTTCGTCAGTCAGAGTAGTCCCAAGCACACTGAAGTTGTTTTCTAGTGTTTATATTACCTAAAATAATAATTTCCTCAAACAGTTTAGGTGGCAGAAGAATATTTTTCGGAGGCCAAGGCCCCTTTGGGCCACCACTTGGCTCCGCCTTTGCGTGTGGGGGTTAAAACTGATCTCTCCACTTTCCAGATTTTTTCACTCTGTGATTGCTCGGACAAGAAACAACCAAACCAGTACGCTTGAATATATTACACTAGGAACATTTAGGTTAACTTGCATTCCCTGTTCATTTACAGTCCAGAAAAATACTCATCTCAAAACTACAATCATTCATTATTCATATCCCTCAGCAACAGGGGAATTCAGCATACCACTGATTTTAACTTTGAGGGATTCATTATCCTCTGGGTAACTAAGCATGTGTTTCTCTGTTTCATGGTCCACTGGTGGACATAAAACTATCTGCGCTTACTTCAAAAACACATAGCCTAATATAATTTGTACCACATATTCCTTTAGAGAGAGAGAGAATCTTTATCAGAGAGAGAATCTTTATTGTCATTTGCACCGCATGTGGTACATGTGATGAAACGAGATTATGTACACAGGGTCCCAGTTACATCCAACAACAAAATGTAAGAGAAAAACAGTAATAACATCTAGGATATAACTAAGAAAAACATCAACTAGAAATACACTAAGCACTAATGTAATAGAAAAACATCATTACAAACAGCAGCACGAACATGAGTCTGTATGAGCAGATGGTCACAAATGAACACAGCAACAAGAAAACAGATCAGCATCAGCATGATGTGATATTTTGCAGTGATTATTCTTATTATTTATTTATTCATGAGTCTAACAGCCTCAGGGTAGAAGCTGTTCCTCAGTCTAGTGGTTCTACATTTGATGCTCCTCAACCTCCGTCCTGAGGGGAGTGGGGCAAAGAGTGAGTGTGCTGGGTGAGTGGGGTCTTTCATGATGCAGGTGGCTCTTTTCCTGCATCTGGAGGTGTAAATGTCTGTGATGGTGGGGAGACTGACTCCAACAGACTTCTGTGCAGCCTTCACCACTCTCTGCAAAGCTTTTCTTTCTGCAGCTGTGCAGCCTCCATGCCACACGTTGATGCTGGAGCACAGGATGCTCTCCACTGCACACCTGTAGAAGGAGGTGAGGACTGGGCTACTCAGACCAGCTCGTCTCAGCCGTCTGAGGAAGTAGAGTCTCTGATGACCTTTCTTGATCAGGCTGGTGGTGTTGTTGCTCCAGCTGAGGTTATCATTCATGTGTACACCCAAGTACTTGTAGCTGGAGACCACTTCCACCGCAGATCCTCTTATGTTCAGTGGGGTGTGGGTGTGTTTGTTCCTTCTGAAGTCCACAATCATCTCCTTTGTCTTCTTCACATTGATGTGAAGGTTATTCTCTTTGCACCAGCTCTCCAGGTGTTCCACCTCCTGCCTGTAGCTGGACTCATCATTGTTTGTGATGCATCCCACCACAGCTGTATCATCTGCAAACTTTACAATATGACAGCCTGGATGGGTAGCTGCACAATCATATGTGAGCAGAGTGAACAGAAGAGGGCTCAACACACATCCTTGAGGAGAGCCAGTGCTGAGGGTTATGGTGGAGGAGGAGAGGTTGTGAATCCTCACTGACTGTGGTCTGTTTGTTAAAAAGTCTAGGACCCAGTTACAAATGGAGGGGCTTAGTCCAAGTGTGGATAGTTTGTCCATCAGAGTTTGGGGGATCATGGTGTTGAAGGCAGATGTGAAGTCCACAAAGAGCATACGGACGTATGAGTCCTTCTGATCCAGGTGGGTGAGAGCAGTGTGGACCACAGAGGAGATGGCGTCCTCTGTTGATCGGTTCTCGCGGTATGCATACTGATGAGGGTCCTCGTTGATGTTGATGGATGTTTTGATGTGGGTCATGACCAGTTTTTCAAAGCATTTTGCGACTATCGGGGTGAGGGCCACCGGCCGATAGTCATTCAGACCAGTCACTGTGGAGCTTTTTGGGACTGGGATGATGGTGGCAGTCTTCAGGCAGGTGGGAACTGTTTCCAGGGCAAGTGAGGTGTTAAAGATGTCGGTCAACACATCGCAGAGCTGATCGGCACATTCTTTCAGTACTTTCCCGGGTATGTTGTCCAGTCCAGTTGCTTTGTGAGGGTTGATCCTCCTGAGACTACCTCTCACTTCTGCTGCGGTCACGCTGAGATGCTCTTCATCTGGTGATGAGGTGAGTCTGGTGCTGGTGGTCTGTTTGGGTCTTCACGTCTGTCAGAAAGAAAAGTTGTTTACCTTCTTAGACATGTTTAAATTTATCATAAGCTTTTTTTTTTTTCAACCATCCATGTGACACTTTATTAAACGACAAAAGGTAAACATGGAAACTTAAAAAAATATAATAAATGACATTTGCAAAGCATTCAACAGTATTGTCCTGATGCATGCTCGATAATCCGAGTAGATAAATCTAACAAGTTTGGGCTAGGTCCTCTGAACGGATTCCTCTTTGTTGAAACTTGTTATAGGGGGCAGAAAAAAATAAGATTTTTTTCCTTCTATCTGCATCCCTTCATTTTACTTTTATTCTGTACGGTCTCAAATGTGAGATTGTTATTGTGTTGTATTTAAAATGAATAAATTTAAATTAAAAAAATTAAAAACTTTTTGTTTTTATCTAGCAGAAGAAGTGTCTTCTTCAGAGGTTTTTGTGTTGTTTCTTTCAGTAGTTTTGGGTGCAGCGCCACCACAGGCGAGTGGGGGAATAGGTTGGTTCGAACAGGTTGGCTCGACTGCACCGTGAAGTGTGAATGCAAACGCACCAGCTCAAATGTAAACAAAATGTTATGAATATTGGTCCCCAACCGAACCAAGTCTACTGGTGGGAAAACAACCTGAATGGACTGGTTCAGTTTAAAAATAGCTACAGTCTCAAACTGTATAACAATACTTTTAAAGACCTTTACACCCCAGTCAAGGTAAATAGTGACAACAATTAATTCATATTTTTTCAAAAATAAATGGTTAATGCAAAACTGAAAGATAAAAATAATTTAAATAGAATGTGCATAAACTTCTGTGAAATAGACTATATGGTAAATGGTAAATGGAGCTTATTTATATAATGCTTTCCAGACCCCGATGAGGGGCCCCAAAGCGCTTTACAATACCAACCATCCACCCATTCATACACACATTCATACACCGGTAGCGGCAGACTGCCATGCAAGGCGCCTTTCCAGTCCTACTGGGAGCAACTCGTGGTTAAGTGTCTTGCCCAGGGACACAACTACACATGGTGTGGGGAACCGGGATTCGAACCTCCAACCTTCCGATCGGGGGACGACTGCCATTACCACTACGCCACGGCCGCCCTTATATATATGCCACGGACATCCGTTCCAGCACCTCCACAGTCATTGCACAGACAGCGCACTTCCGGTTAGCGGGAAAGACACGAACATAAATGACTAAATACAATTAATAAAACATCTGCATACACACCAATAATAACTCTATACACATATAAATCCATATAAAATGATGGCGACGTTCCCCCTACGGATAGCCGCAATAAATTTTCGCCGAACCCCCCCCCGCGGAACAGCCATACCCACCGGTGGGCGGACACAACGGAACTCACTTGTAGTGCCAGTAGCGCACAGCCGCTTCCCGTTTCGGGTCGTTGTCGTGGTCTGCTACTAGGAGCTAACGCTAACAACAACGGAGGTGGATGAGAACCAGAAGTGGCGGATGTGGGTTGCATTCTACCGGAAGTACGTCACGACCCCCCGTGGCATACAGTCTATTGGTTAAAATAAATCTGGTTTAGTGCAGCAGCAACTTTTTACAGTAGGTCTCGTAAACTAGCCATTATTAACACAAAAAATCACAACATTTCCACAGAACCCCACTTCTTAATTACCATCAGATGAATTTTAAATTGTAACACGCAACTTTGTATGCATATCATGTTTCCCACTGATAAGGTTGTCTCTGACTTCAGACAAAAATATTGAACTTTTTTAAGCATGTTCATTTCTTAGTTAGTTTGACAGAAGTAATTATTGCATTCATGGCAACCTATGGGCAGAAACTTCTGCCATCAGAAAATGAACTTGATTTTCTCAGATTGAATCACAATTTCCCTAAATTGAAACAGACTTTAATGTTTTGAAACTGTATTTTGTTGTATTGAAAATTCAGTTTGACTACTTTTGTTTTGTTTTTTGAATGTCCAGAGGACCAGACTTAACTTTTTTAGACTTTAATTTTTGGTTCTATAATTCAATTTCATGAAACTTGAAACACATGAAACTCATGTGCATGCCAATGAAACTTATGCCATCCTAAACTGAATTTGAATTGCTGTTTTGAAACTGAATTTCACTTCAAAAAAGAAATTCAAATTCAGTTTCAGTTGACACAAGTTTCTGCCCATAGCAACCTGCACTGCTTTAATATACCATACCATACCATCCATCCATCCATCCATCCATCTTCTTCCGCTTATCCGGGGTCGGGTCGCGGGGGTAGCAGCCTAAGTAGGGAGGCCCAGACTTCCCTCTCCCCAGCCACTTGGAGCAGCTCCTCCGGGGGAATCCCAAGGCGTTCCCAGGCCAGCCGAGAAACATAGTCCCTCCAGCGCGTCCTGGGTCTTCCTCTGGGTCTCCTCCCGGTGGGACATGCCCGGAACACCTCACCAGGGAGGCGTCCAGGAGGCATCCTAACCAGATGCCCGAGCCACCTCAACTGGCTCCTCTCGATGTGGAGAAGCAGCGGCTCTACTCCGAGTCCCTCCCGGATGACTGAGCTTCTCACCCTATCTCTAAGGGAGAGTCCAGCCACCCTGCGGAGAAAACTCATTTCAGCCGCTTGTATCCGAGATCTTGTTCTTTCGGTCATAACCCAAAGCTCATGACCATAGATGAGGGTGGGAACGTAGATCGATCGGTAAATTGAGAGCTTCGCCTTTTGACTCAGCTCTCTCTTCACCACGACAGACCGGTACAGCGCCCATACCATACCACATTATTTATAGAGCACTTAAAACTGCAACAAGGCCAACCAAAGTGCTGTACAGCAGAACAAACAAGCAAAGCGCACAACAAAAAAATAAAATAAAATAAAAATATAGATATGAATGGAATAATATAACTAAATGGCTAACATTGTAGAATACAGACATGTTAAGAACAAATCACACTGTGTCAAAAGCTAGGGAATAAAAGTGGGTGAGAGAGGGAGCATGCCTGACATGCAGCGGTAACTCATTCCACAGTCTTGGACCTGCAACAGAGAAAGCCTTTTCACCTCTGAGCTTACGACGGGTTCCTGGAAGCAAAAGAAGCATCGGATTCACTTACCTCAGAGAGCGCTGTTTGAGGCCGAGATGGTGTAGAGGCAGTGCAGCCGGCTCAGGACCGGAAGGTCCCGGGTTCGATCCCCGGTCACTGCATACCTCGTGTGATCTGTGCTGAGCCTGTGTGCATCACACTGTGTTGGTCATGTTGCTGTTGTTGTTGTTATCCACTATTGTTTTTTTGTTTCTACATTTGGTTTCTTGTTATGTTGTCAAGGATGGGTGGATCATGACATATGTAGTCTGTTGCTATTTGCTTGGTCTGTCTGTCCCTGCACAGCACTTTGGTGTGCACTGTCACTGTTTAAAGTGCTTTATAAATAAAGTGGTATGGTATGGTATGGTATGGTATGGTATGGTATGGTATGGTATGGTATGGTATGGTATGGTGAAAATCGGGCTGCAGCATTTTGGACCATTTGTAAATCAATCAATCAATCAATCAATCAATCCATTTTATTTATAAAGCACCCTTCATACTAAAAGCAGCTCAAAGTGCTGTACAGAATTATAAAACAATAAACTCACAAAATTAAAGCAAACGACACACACAAAATAAATAAAATCAATCAATCAAATTAAATACAGTAGTATGGAAAATGTATAGAGTGAACAGAGATGAACCAGTTCAGGAAATGCAGTTAAAAAGATGGGTCTTGAGCCTGCTCTTAAAAACAACAACATTCTCTGCAGCCCTCAGGTTCTCCGGCAGACTATTCCACAGACGGGGCCCATAGAACTGGAAAGAAGCCTCACCGTAAGTGTGAGTTCTGACTTTTGGAACTGTTAGTAGTCCAGTACCAGAGGACCTTAATGTTCGCGGGGGTTCATAGGGCAATAGCAGCTCTGCAAGATAAGATGGTGCGAGACCATTGAGACATTTAAAAACCACTAAAAGAATCTTAAAATCAATCCTGAGGCGCACAGGGAGCCAATGCAATGATTTTAAAACAGGTGTAATATGAGCCTGCCTTCTGGTCTTGGTTAGCACACGAGCAGCAGAGTTTTGTAACAGCTGAAGGCTGGACAAATTTTTCTTAGGGAGACCAGAAAGCAGTGAATTACAGTAGTCTAAACGACTAGAAATAAAAGCATGCATCAAAGTCTCAGTATTGGTCAGAGAAAGAAGAGGGCGGACTCTGGCTATATTTTTTAGATGATAAAATCCTGTTTTGACTATTTGTTTAATATGAGGAATAAAAGTAAACTCAGAGTCAAAAATAACTCCCAGGCTTCTTACTTTTTTAGAAGGTTGTAAAGACAGAGATTGTAATCTCTGAATTGTATTTTCTTTTTGAACCTCAGGTCCAATGATTAAAACTTCTGTTTTGTCCTGGTTTAGCTGGAGAAAGTTCTGTGCCATCCAGGACTTTATGTCTGTAATGCAATTAAAAAGTGCAGTGATTGGCCGGGGGTCATCATGAGATAATGAGATGTATAGCTGTGTGTCATCAGCATAACTATGGAAACTTATCCCATGGCTCCTGATGACTCCACCAAGCGGCAGCATGTACAAATTAAAAAGTAGGGGGCCTAAAATAGAGCCTTGGGGTACACCATAGTTAGCTTCATGGATCTGTGAGGAGCATGTATCCATACTTACCATAAATGTTCTATCTGTGAGATAGGAGCTGAACCACAGAAGAACAGTACCAGAAAGACCGACCAGGTGTTGTAATCTATTTAAAAGAATTTGATGATCTACTGTATCAAAGGCTGCGCTCAGATCCAATAGAACAAGGACTGAGAGCTTTTGTGAATCCAGATTACACCTTAAATCATTCACAATTTTTAATAGGGCTGTTTCTGTACTGTGTTTCGTCCTAAAACCAGATTGATACTTTTCTAAAATACCGGCATCATTTAAAAAAATATTTAATTTAATAAAAACAATCTTTTCTAAGATTTTACTTAAAAATGGTAAGTTGGATACAGGTCTATAATTATTAAAAACACTAGGATCTAGATTACTCTTCTTCAGAAGGGGCTTCACCACAGCCTTTTTAAAGGCAATGGGGAATACACCCATCTGAAGAGAACAATTTACAATGTTTAAAATTTCATTCTCAAAGAATTTATAACATGAATGAAAAAGTGATGAGGGAATTGGGTCCAAGAGGCAGGTGGTTGGTTTGACTTGTGAGAAAACTCTGCCAAGCATCTCTGCATCAACCACGTCAAACTTGTCCAGTACTTTCTCAGGTAAAACCAAACATTCAGTAGATTTAATACCAGTATTTTGTTCAGATAAAATGTTAGCTCTAATTGACTCGATCTTACCTCTGAAATGATTTGCAAACTGCTCACAGAGAGAGTTAGTTGGAGTATTTGGAGAGGCAGTAAAGTCAGGGTTAATCAGATTGTCAATGGTGGAAAACAAAACTTTGGGATTATTTTTGTGATTGTTAATTATTTTGGCAAAATATGCATTTCTTGAATTTCTGACAGCAGAGTTGTAGATATTAAGCTGTTCGCGCATTATTTGGTAGTCGACTGTCAATTTGTTTTTCCTCCATTTCCTCTCTGCTTTCCTGCAATTTCTTTTGAGCTTCTTTATGTCTTCAGTTTTCCATGGGCATACTCGTTTATTAAAAACTTGTTTTGAAAATAGTGGAGCTATATGATCAAGGTTTGTTTTCAGTTTGTTAAAAAATTGACTGACCATTGAATCGCAGGAAGCAGTTAAAACAACAGGGGAATTTTGGTTAAAATCTCTAATAAAATGATCAATCACCTCAGGGGTAAGATGGCGCCTCCTAACAGTTTGAACCGTGGCTTTCCTCTGAATCAAATCAGTGACATTAAAAAACACACAATAGTGGTCAGACACAGCCAGGTCAACAACAGAGGACACACCAGAGGCCAAGCCATAGGTAATAACAAGGTCAAGGGTGTGTCCCCTGTTGTGAGTCGGTTGCTTGACGTGTTGAATAAAATCCATACAGTGTAGAATTTCTAAAAACTGTTTAGACAAAGAATCTGATGGATTATCAACATGTAGATTAAAATCACCAGTCACAATAATCTTATTATACTTAGCATGAATAAAACATAAAAACTCTGAAAACTCAGTCAAAAAATCAGCAACATGTCCGGGTGGTCTGTAAACAGTAACACAGAGTATTGGCAAGCTGCTAAAAACAAAGGCATGATGCTCAAAAGAAGGGTACTGGTCAAATGAAATCTCTTTAACAGCAAGTAAATTATTAGATATTGAAGCAGTGCCACCACCTTTTCTGCCACTTCGAGCATTAAAATAAAATTTAAAACCAGGTGGAGAGGCCTCAGTAAGAACAACTGGTGCATCTGCACCTAACCAAATTTCTGTTAAAAACAGACAATCCAATTTAAAATCTGAAATCAAATCATTTATAATAAAAGATTTGTTTAAAAGAGAGCGGACATTTAAAAGAGCCATATTGAGGGAGACAGGTGAACCATTAACAGTAGCTGTGGGTGATAAATAATGTTTTGCTAAAGATCTAAGGTTATTAAAGTTCACTGAACGAGTACGGTTTTGTATGGCTCGCTCCCTGTATGTAGTCCGAACTGAAATTAATTGGTTGTTGGGAACAGATGGGCCTGGTCCATTGTTATGTGTATAACAGTTACAAGAGGAACTATAAGAGCCAGGACCATGTGGACGTCAGTCAGTAGCAGACTGGTCAGATGTAGTGACATGGTTACCAGATATGGATGGTGAGGTTGTGTGCTGTACCTTGTAGTCCAGGTTGGCAGTTAGAATACGGGTACCTGAGTTGTTCAGATGGAGGCCATCAATCCCAAAAAGATGTCTCCTTCCCCAGAAAACATCAAAATTTTCAACAAAGGTTACATTTTGGAGGATGCAAACAGAAGACAACCAGGTGTTCAGGCTGAGAAGTCTGCTGAAGTCAAAGTCAAGTCAAAGTCAACTTTATTGTCAGATCTGCAATATGTACAGTGCAGGACATACACAGGACCGAAATTGCGTTTCTCTCAGTCCCTCGGTGCAACAGTAAACATCTAAACATTGAAACACTGAAACATATAATAATAGACATAAGCATAAAAATAGTAAAACTAACACTGTCCTGAGTTTTTTTTTTTTTTTTTTTTGCATAGTGGTATAAAAAAAGAGTATAAAAAGTATAACTAAAATAAACTAAAGGTTTCTAGCATTGACATTTGCAAAGTGGCAAAGCAGCGTATGAGTCAATGTACACAGTATATGTATGAGGTAGTAGTTGATGTTGTTGTAGAGGCAAAAAGTGGCATATGCAGTAAGGCACATTGGGCATCCCTAAATAAGACCGTTCAGAGCACACTGTATATGTACCAGCAGTGGTGTAGATATTAGAGTAGTGTAAATAAATGTAAACAGTAGTAATTACATGTAAGCAGTAGTAATAAAAGTAAACAGTATTAATAAATGTAAACAGAGAATGTAAACAGTATTATGATTATAGGCAGTGATGTAATACAGACATTAGTGCAAGTATGAGAAGTAGTGCAAACTGTATGAGCACATGACCGAGAGTTTAGTGAAAACCCGTTTGGTGACACAGAGTCTAGTGTTAAAAACTTTGTGTTGAGTGATAGATATGTGAGAAAGTTTTAGTGTTAAGGCAGTTCAAATGGGAGGGGAGGCAGAGCAGGCAGAGTGTTTAGCATTCTGACTGCCTGATGAACAGAGCTGTCTCTCAGTCTGCTGGTTCGAGCCTGGAGACTCCTCAGTCTCCTTCCTGATGGCAGCAGTCTGAAGCAGCTGTGTAGTGGGTGTGTGGGATCACCTGCCATGCGGTGGGCTTTCCGAGTGAGGCGTTTGCTGTGTAAGTCCTGCAGTGAGGGCAAGGAGGTGCCCACGATCTTCTCAGCTGCTCTCACAATGCGCTGGAGGCTCTTGCGGCAGGATGCAGTACATGCACCAAACCACACAGTGATGCAGCTGGTCAGGACACTTTCTATGGCACCTCTGTAGAAGGTGCTCATGATGGGGGTTGAAGCTCCAGCCCTTTTCAGCTTGCGGAGAAAGTAGAGACGCTGGTGAGCCTTCTTTGCCAGTGCTGCAGTGTTCCTGCTCCAGGACAGGTCCTTTGAGACGTGCACTCCCAGGAACTTGGTGCTGTCCACTCTCTCCACTGCGGTGCTGTTGATGGTCAGAGGAGGATGTTGGGCATCCCTCTTCCTGAAGTCCACAACAATCTCCTTTGTCTTCTCCACGTTGAGAGTGAGATTGTTGTGTCCGCACCACAAGGCCAGGCGGCTCACCTCGTTCCTGTAGTCCGTCTCATCGTTGTTGCTGATGAGACCTACCACTGTTGTGTCGTCCGCAAACTTGATGAAGTGGTTGGAGCTGTACGATGGTGTGCAGTCGTGTGTTAGCAGGGTGAATAGAAGGGGGCTCAGCACACATCCTTGTGGGGCCCCTGTGTTCAATGTGATGGTGCTAGATGTGTTACTCCCGATCCGTACTGCGGAAGCGGAAGTGGAGCGGCCTATTCCTCTGCCACAAGTGGGAAGAGGACCAGAGATAAAAACTTGCAGTTGAAACTGTAGAACGGTGCCAAGTAGATGAATAAAATCCTGTTTTAAATATTCAGACTGCTGTTTGGGGATGTCATTGGTGCCTACATGGAGGATGAGTCTTTTAGCCTGTGGATGGGATTTAATGATTTCTGGGATTTTATTAGATATTTCGATGACGGTGGCGCCTGGGAAAGATATTGTAAGAGCTCCCCTCATCCTCACGTTCTTTATAATAGAATCTCCCACAAGCAGTGTGGTGGGAAGCTGGTCCATCGGAGGAGCCTCTAGTAGTGCTGAGCAGAGTAGCTGTGAGGGACGAGGTGGCTGTAGTGAAAGAGCCCTGAGTGGCCCACGCACATCACTTACCCCCTCCCTGACATGTACTGGAGCCGGTGTGTAGTTCAACTCCGCCCGAGTCATCCTGACCAGGGATTTATTATGAGAGAGGGCCGCCGTTGTTTGTAGCAGCTGGGGTGGGGATGACACAGGTAGTGGAGCAGAATGACGATGAGCTGAAGCTAGAGAAGGAAAATTGTGGGAATCCAGGATGCTAAAGCGGTTTTCTAGGGGGAGTGGACAAATAGCACTACGACGTTTCCCAGCAAATGCCCTGTGTCGGCGAGTCCCAACTGTGACCCATTGCTCTGATTGTACAGGAGTGGAGCTGTGGGGTATTTTGGGTCTTGCCCCATACTGAAGCCAGTGTGGGTGGCTGGAGTCCCCCGCTGGACCCAAGCTGTCAGTGGCTGATGGTGGACTGGTTGGAGGACCTACATTGACCATACTGTGAACCACAAGTGCACGGGTGGAACTCACTGTGTGTTGGCTGTCAACTTCAACAGGAACAGTGTCAGCTAGCTGTGCAGTGGTCTCAGGTGCCTGAGTCTGGCCAATTATTATGGAATCCAAACAATTGTCTGTGTCCTGTATCTTGCATAATGTAGATATTCTACGTTCCAGATCAGCAACTTTCTCAAAAAGTGAGTTACAGCCTTGACATCTTGTTGGAGAAGTTTCAGGAGCATGTAATGGAGTCTGACTGATTCCAACAGAAGCACATTGCAGTACAAGCATGGATGTTATGAACACATGTATTACTGTCTCAAGGTTACTTTTAAACAGTTTGGACTTTAGTTTAATATCACTATAGAAAACATACAATGTGTGTATTTCAGTGTTTTGCATGTTTAATCAGAGACTGGCTGCTTTGACGACATTTGAACAGTGAAAATTTGCTTATTTTCTTACTATATCAGCAAATCTTCACATAAAGAAAATTAAGACATGTACCCATATTTTCTTTAAACAAAGCTAAAATGTATACGGTAAGTTCTTCAGCTGTTTAATTTTCTTAGGACAAAAAAAAAAGTTGTGTGGATGTTGCTTCATTCCTTCAGTTTGCAGCTTCAAGTGGACTTTAGTCTTTAATTTCTTTCATTTTCCTTGTTCTCCTTGATACCAGAGGAGTTCCAAAGATTCATTCGGAAACTGCCAGCCCATTATGCTGTGAACACATCTGTCGTGGAGCACTTGTGGAGGGTGGATGCCGTCCTGCTTCAGCGCTACAGGCAGCTGGAGACCAGCAGCATGCAGCTTTTCAACAAAGCTCACCGTGCAACTAACAAGCTCTTCAGCCTTAGCAAGAGGTGCCGAAAGCAGCCGAAGATTATCCTGCCAAGGCTGAGGTAAGGATGTAGGACTACACCAACAGGGAGGAATATGCATGTTAGCCCAAGGTGCTGCCCAGAACCCATAATTATGAGGACGGTTTTTGCAGCATAGCGAAGAGAGAAAGCAACAGAGCAAGACGGTGCTTATTAAAAAGGCACTTGAGGAAAAGTAGCTGTGGAGAGAGGAGAAAGTGCTGAGAGGGGCAGAGCTGCTCCTCTGTTCCATCCATGAGACAAAGTGGATCAAATCTGGCCTTTTTACCATCTGCAGGTTTCCTCTGAATTCCAACAAACTCAGCATTTTTGCATTTCTCGTTGTTCACTATTTCATCTCCTGAAAACACATCTAGAAATTTCAGCTGCTGCTGACAGAAATGAGCATTTCTAATCTGTTCCCAAAGCGTTTGTGTTACGGTACTTCAGTTGCACTCCCATCCGGATGCTCTATTTGAGTGGGATTGATGACTATCTTATCAATGCTTAATACAGTACTGAATGCTATTTTTGGAAGGGAAATTAGCTAAATAACTGAATTAATCAGATGCTACTCAAATGATCTGCCCTCAACTGTACCTCTGTAATCTGTTTAAAGTGTTTGTTTATTAATTTGGCATAAACCTAAAATGTGTAACATCACCAATAACATGAACATAAGCAGTTATCCGAGACAACCTATTTCTGTCTCGGACAACCGGATGTCACATCGAGGTTGTTCGGTGGCCAACCAAGTGAAATAGACATGAATTAAAGTTCTCAGTCTCAACGACGAACTTCTGGCCTCTGAAAAATTCATCATCTTTGCATGGTTCAGATACTACTTTTCTGTCATGGCAGTTGGCAAAAAGCTAAGGTATATTAAAAAAAACATGCTAAAGCTGTTGCTATTTCAAAAAAGTTGTCTGGTCCTCTGGACATTCAAAAAACAAAACAAAAAAATTTAGAAACGTTTCGTCTTTCGTCCGAAAGACTTCTTCAGTCTGAGATGCTGTATTCAGCTCAGTCTTATAAATAGCACCCTCTCACAGTGGATCAACCAGTTTGCTGCTGACAGCTAAAACCAGCTGTTCACATGATTAAGGAAGGCCATCAACCTAATGATGGATCATTACTGAGTGATACTAGCAATAACAGCACCCAGAGGCCTCCACCCCTGTTTAATGATGGACGGTTTCTTTTCACAAAGATGGCCTCCTTTACTTCTCTCTCAAACCATCGTTCCTCTCTAAACATCTTCATCCCTGAAAGAGTGACCGCTGGCCTGGAGATGAGTGTAGACCGCAGAGTCCTGACCTGATGATGTTGATGTTCTGTGCTGGGTCATCCTTTTGGCCAGTGGCTGTTTAGTTTCCCCGATATAAGACTGATCACAGCCCTCCTGACACTGAACAGCATACACAATATTACTCTGTTTGTGCCGGGGGACTGGATCTTTGGGATGAACCAGTCTTTGCCGTAATGTATTTTGGGGTTTAAAAGCCACTGGGACGTTGTGTTTAGAAAATAAACGTCTCAATGTCTCTGAAACTCCTGCAACATCTGGAATGACCACTGGTCTGGGTCTGGGTTCCTTCTTTTCACCTGATGGCTGGCTGGAGTCCTGTTTGGGTTTCTTCTCTGCTTTCAGGAAGGCCCAGTTAGGATATCCACATTTCTCTAGAGCCTGTTTTGTGTGTGATTTCCTTCTGTCTGGCTCCTGAGTTAGTGGGGACGCTGTCTGCTCTGTGATACAGAGTTATCAGAACTCCTAACTTGTGCTCCAGAGGGTGATGGGAGTCAAACTGCAAATACTGGTCTGTGTGAGTGGGTTTGCGGTACACCTCAGTTTGCAAATGTCCTCCATCAGATTACTATTTTTAGATTTTTCTCCCTGGATTATTGAGCATGCATCAGGATGCTGTTGTTACTTGTTATGTATCCTTCAGTTTATTTGTTGGAGTGCATCTCTTCCTCTGTGATACGTACTCTGACAGTTCACAAATGCATGTATCAATACAATCTTAATACATATTGATGCTAGTATCAGTATGTGAATGATTGAATGTTGTTTATTTAACAATTTCCTGAATCCATTAATGTTTCAGATTTCAAAGCTCAAATCGACTAAATCTTTATTAAATTTATTAAAATATTGTGAACCGTTCATGTGATTGTGTATGATGTAGAATTTGAGTTTTGACTTGTCTTTTTTTACTTTAAAAACACATTTATGAAAATCTTATACAAACATAAAACTTGTAACAAAAAGGTGACTTTTTAAATAGAGTTGGATCAGTGTAGTGAATGTGGTGTTGTCTTTCTTTCAGGCCCCTTCACTTCTGGTTGAGGCACGCTCTCTCCATGTTGTACTGCAGAGAGAACAAGCAGGTCGGTATTTACAGTGACAAGAGCCACAGCTGCTCCTGCCCCTACGATCACCCGCCCTGCCAGGGCCTCGTCCCCTGTTCTTTGGGGGATGGTCCTCGCTGTGCCTCCTGCTCACTGGAGAATAAGACTCGATGTTCCAGCTGTAACGCAGGCTTCACCCTGATTCAAGGAGCCTGTCGGCCCGCTGTGCCCGACCCCACGGATCCTTACCTTGGAATGGAAAGTGACAGAGACCTACAGGATCTAGAGCTGCGCTACCTGCTGCAGCGGCGGGACCCACGTATCACTCTCCAGGCTGTGTTCGTGAGCAACGACGTGCACGTCAACACCTGGTTTGATCCCTCCTGGAGGAAGAGAATGTTGCTCACCCTCAAAAGTAATCGGGTCAAATCGAACCGGGTTCACATGCTCCTTGGACTCACTTTGCAGTTTTGCATCAGCAAAAACAGCAGTCTGGAGCCAACACTGTCACTGTTTGTCAATCCTTTTGGTGGCAGCCATTCAGAAAGCTGGCCCATGCCCATAGGTCTGCACGGATATCCTGACTGGGAGCAGACCAAGCTGGATATCCCCCTGGACTGCTACAACTGGACGTTGACCCTGGGAAACAGATGGAAAACCTTTTTCGAGACAATTCATTTCTACCTGAGGAGTCACATTAGGGACTCCTCAGGAGTGTCAGGAAGCACCAAGAATATATCTCTTTACCGTGAGCCTCCTGAAGACAGTGAGACACTCAACAATGGTGGCTATATGAAAGTGAACAGCATGCAGTTGTTTGGGTACAGTGTGCACTTTGACCCTGAAGCAATCCAGGATCTAATTCTGCAGATAGACTACCCATACACTCAGGGATCTCAGGACTCTGCCCTTCTTCAGCTGGTGGAGCTGCGCTACAGGGTGAACCGCCTCTCGCCTCCAGGGGCTCCACACGTAGATCTGTTCACCTGTCTGCTCCGCCACAGACTCAAACTGTCCAGTGCAGATGTGACCAGGATACTTACTGCCCTGCAAACTTTCAGTGCCAAACATCCAAATCACACAGAGTACGATGCAACCAAACTGTGTGGGTAATGTGATGAATTTATACTGTTCTCTTTTCAGACGGGCTTGATTTGTTGGTCAGCTGGACCTTATTGTGTCATGTAGTTGATATGTTACTCAAGACTGTGCTGAACATGAATAAATTTTAACGTTTTATTATTTCTGTGTATTTTTTTTTTACAGAAATGCTCTTGATAAATAAAGATGCCCATTAAAGCACATTTATTACTATTTGGCAGGTACGCATTCAATTCCATCATGACTTTTGGTTTGCCAATAATCCTGCAGCTGGAAAAAAAGTACCCCAAACAAAATAAATGTATTTACTGAAGCTGGATTGGAAATTATGTGCAATTACTTTTCATAGCAGTACATTGCACAGTATAAAAAACAGTAGTTAAAAAAAACATTATTATTATTGTTATTATTATTATTAGGCCTTTATTTATACAGATTAGGTCCCATTGAGCCTCAATGACTCATTTGCGAGAGAGGCCTGTTACATACAACATACAGGCAGATGAGAAAAAGAGAACACGAGGATGGAGGAAGTAAAAAAAATAAATCATGTCTCCCACCATTTCCTGGCCGGGAAAAAGTATAAAAGATGCACACAAAAAAAGACCTTGCAACATAAAGCTGCAACATACAATGACATAATACAGTAATGCATTTATGCATAGAGGTCAACAAAGCTGGTGAGTTATCCTTAAACACTCCAGAAAGTTCCAAAGTTCTGATAAGATGGCACAGTACGTACTTGTGTATATGTATGTGTGTGTGTGTGTGTGTGTGGGGTGG
>JBBPBX010012608.1:25604-42158 GCA_038048925.1 Garcialebias charrua
CTTACACATACACAACATTTTGATGAATCCCATGCAAAAACTGAACAGTCTGTGGAGCTCTAAAGCTCGAACACACTTCATTGTAGAAACATTCAAAGTTTAAATGGGTCTCAAAAATCTAAACACAGTTTGTTTGGGCTGGCTTTAATATGTTTTACTGAAATTTCACAATTGTAGTTTAAAATTTTGTATTTTGGACAATTTTACTACAGCATGTTCAGCTTAGAGTGTAATGATGTGACACTGTTTTTAGTCAGACCTTTGAGCTGTCTACATCTTCCAAAGCTTTTGCAAAAACAACTCTTTGCACTCCCACAAACGTTACATTTCTTTTACAGTTTATCCATCAAAATGTAGGCGTCTTTGCCTTCCTCCACCCAATGTGTCTCTCACTGCTGTAGGACTTGTGGGTTTCTCCCAAATTTATCTCAAAACTTAAATCAAAGGGTCTTTTTACCTTTTCATCTCACCTACATAAAACAATGACACTTCAATCGTGACATGTAATCACACTTCTAAAATTTAAGTGTCAGGATTCTTGTCAGTATGATTTACAGTTTTTCACAATGACTGGTTGAGGCTTATCTTCTACTGTGCATTTCTGTCTGTCCTAATACTGTACGAGGTAGATGTGTAGTTGCCATGGAGACACTAATAAGCCACTGGTATAAGCTTTAACCTTTTGTTTGGTCTTAGCATTCTTCTTATACAGTTGTATGTAAAATGTCAGAGTTTTGTGAGGGGGAGTGGTGGCGCAGTGGTTAGAGAAAGTGTGCCTGTGATCTGAAGGTTCAACTCCCTGGACCGACAACATCAAAAAGTGGGAGGGAAAGGTGAAGCACTCACACCTCATTTGTCCCAATCAGGGCCCTTGAGCAAGGCCCTTAACTCCCATCTGCTCCCCCGGAAATCCTAGATAGCAGCTCTCTGCTCCACACAGAGGGCTGTGGTAGCTCGGTGGTTTTGTTCAGTGCTGGGCAGCGATAATCCAAAAATTAGTTCCACAATTTCTAAAACGCTTATTAATTTTTTTAGGTCCACAATTTCATAAGCACAAATGTCTTATGAAAATTAAGGGAAGCTAATCTAATCCGCTATTTATATATTTATATATTATATATATATATATATATATATATATATATATATATATATATATATATATATATATATATATATATATATATATATATATATATATATATATATATATATATATATATATATATATATATTATATTTATATATAGCCGGCAGCGTTATGCAAAATTTGCACTACACTGCCAACTGAAAAGTAACAAAAATGATCCTAAAAGGATGAAATTACAAAAATCAAAGGATTTATTTAATACTTTACGTACATATATTCTATTCGGCCACGAAATTAACAAAAAATAGAATGAACTTTTAATCCCTAAAACCACTTTTAAATCTCAAATACACGGGTGTGTCGCCACCGCATTTATACATAAAAGTAACCCAAATACATAAAACTAACGACTCACCGTCGAATGGTCGACACAAAACACACAATAAAATCCTCCGGCCGCGTTAATTTGGCTTGAAACAGCGGGGTTCTCTGCGGATTTATCCAAGTACCCAGCACAAACAGCTAGCCACAGAATTAGCCCCTGAGTTCACCTCTGACCCGGAAGATGTCAAGATGGAATAGTCCATTTTTAGTAGGGGGATAAAGAAATCGACCGTTTTTTTAATTGCGTATTTAATGATCGTTTTCATCGTAACTATAATTATTTTTATGTTAAATGTACATTAACAAGCAGGATCAATGTTAGGGATGTAGGTGACTGGCCGGGGCGCGGCGGGGCCGGGGCCCCATGCTGATTGGGATCCCCAGGCAACGGCATCATTTACCTACATGGTAGATCCGAGTCTGTTCTCCGCTCTGCTCCCCCTCCAACCCTCCCTCCTCTCTGCTCTTTACGGTGGGGAAAAAGGTAAAACTAGCAGCAACAGAGCCAGAATAAGAGCCTCTAAATAAGTTTATTGGTTTTTACTGATAGATAATTAGTTATTAGCGGTACTGCATTTTAAATAAAAATAGCACAAATCCGCTTATGAATTATAAAAGTTAGTCAAACCACAAAAACGCTGACAAAAAGTTTAGGTCCACTGTAAGCGGATTAGCGCTTTAGCGCTCTCCAGCGTTCATCTGCCCACCACTGGTGGTTATCAGGTAGGACATCCAGTGTAAAAACAATTGCCAAGTCTTTGTGTGACAGTTCACTGTGGCAACCCCTGAAGAAGAGAGCATCCAAAAGAAGATAAAAACAAATGTAAAACAGAAGTACAGTAAGTCATAAATTAGTTAGTATTCGAAGAAGAATATTTGAAAAAAAAGAAAGAAAAAAAAAAGAAAAGTACACTAGCATTCAATAAAATTGCTCCCCAGGTAGATTATGTCCCCTCGTTTTTAACCTCTATCCTGTTTGATAATCTGAGCGTTGTGTGCTGAGTTGTGTTTGCCCATCTGGAAGCTCAGGACACAAGGTCCCCATTCTCCATCCAAGGAACAACGTTGGCACAGATTACTAAGTACATGGTGAGAGAAGGGAGGGTCTGGAGTAGCCTTCTTCTGTTCCTCTGCGTCCCAACACGCCATTCACAGTTACAGTGATGGATGAGCGGAGAGCTGCAGAGACATGCCCAGCATCAAACAGCAGCAGGTATCAGCAAGGGGGGGTATGTGACACCAGCCAACAAGGAATCTCTTCAGTATTGTTGACGTTAGTGTCACAGGCTGGCAGTGTGCAGCTTTGATTAGGCATCTGAGTTAGATTTTAGCAACAACAACAAAAAAGATCATCAAGATTCACAAGACGTGTTTCTCCTGGGAATAAAAGGAGGCACAATTTTCTCTGCCGCTGTCATTCAGAAAGAATGTGAATGATGTGGCTGTTTCAATTGTCAAATAAAATGCTAAGCACACTTCAGCCCCCACCGCTCTCAGCTTATATGTACATTACTGTATGACACACCATCCTGGATAGTTACACCAAAGTCAGTCATGTGGTGCACAATCGATTGGTAAAGCTTCAGACTGTGCTCAAGGCGATGACTTCATTCTAAGTTTTAGCACCACTTCCAGCCTTTTAAGTTTAAACATTGATTTTTCAGAGTTACTGCCAGTTTCAGACACTGCCTCGTCTCCGGGCTGCGCCTTTTATTGGGTTATCAAACAAAACACGAGTATTGGCTAATCTAGACCCCCTTGTGGTATCATCATCCTTTATAGTTCAGTTTTTACCACCTGGCCTTTCAATTTATGTTTTCAGTTTTAAAACTTAAAAGAAAACATAGAAGCTAGAATTAGTTCAACCCAAAATCTTTTTTTTCCCTTTATATATGGCCTCCCTTCTCACCTCACAGCCCTCCTCTTCACACCAATATGATTATTTTTTATTTTTTATTATTAATATTTTTTTCTTAAAAAAGGGAAAAAATAAAGAAAAAAAGCTTGATTTGAGTTTAAATTGACATATTACTTGACGTAATGAATTGACTTTTTGAAAAGAGGGTGCAGGTGTAATAAGATTTTTTCCTTCTTTCTGCTCTCTTTCATTCATGCATCTTGTGTTTTGAATTATTATATATAAAATTATGCTTAAAATGAATTAAATAAATACATAAAAATAAACTGTGGGGGGAAATGTGAGGACGAGGAGGAACTGGACCAAGTCCCAGCAAGGTAATAATTCCTTGGGTTTCATAGTGAGCATCCGTTACGTTTAAAAATAAATAAAAAAGCAAATATGCTGCATCTGGGTGTGAACATGTCTTGCAGTGCTGTTGGAAGTGAGCCAGTGTCAGTGGAGTGTCAGAGCCAGGAAAAACACAAAAAGTATTCAGTTTGAGTCATTCTGATTTGGTTTTTAAAGAATTATTTAGACCTCATCTGTTAAAAGGTTTGTAAAGTTTGCAACTTTGTGTTTCAAAGACTCAACTTTTAAAACCAAAGTATTAAACTACAAAACTAAATAAAAAAATAGCCCTGCAAAACCATGAAGTGTTCACCAACTTTGATGACGAGTTTCAAACTAAGACCATTTTATGTTGAGAAATGATTTAGTTGTGGTCATTTAATCAAACCTTGTTAGTACAATTGCAATCTCACATTCACAAAATCTGTTAGCTCTTAGTTTTCAGCTACCACAACAAAATTGAACCATGTACAGTTCTCATTCTTTTACAGTCCTGTCTGTACAGTTCACATTTTTGTGTGTTTTGAAGTTGATTATCTGCAGCAGCAATGTTAAATAAAATTGACTCCAAAATTTTATCAGTTGTAAATAAATAAATAAATAAAAGATTACTTTCACAGAGTTTTATAAGAAATCTGTTGCACAGAGCTGACTCCAATACTTAATGGCAAAGATTTTTTACAAAGATATTTTATCGCGGACTGACTTCTGTCACAGTGTGCGGCCAGTGATGCTGTTGCATTTGCCAGACAGATTTTCAGACACTTTAAACATTCTTCTTTTGCATAATCATGGCTGCAAGATGTCCAGCTCGAGATAAACATGCAGCCTAATACAAAGACACCTATTATTATTCCCCTCGGAAAATGGGTTTCTTATATATATATATATATATATATATATATATATATATATATATATATATATATATATATATATATATATATATATATATATATATATATATATATATATATATATATATATATATATATATATATATATATATATATATATATATATATATATATATATATATATATATATATATATATATATATATATATATATATATATATATATATATATATATATATATATATATATATATATATATATATATATATATATATATATATATATATATATATATATATATATATATATATATATATATATATATATATATATATATATATATATATATATATATATATATATATATATATATATATATATATATATATATATATATATATATATATATATATATATATATATATATATATATATATATATATATATATATATATATATATATATATATATATATATATATATATATATATATATATATATATATATATATATATATATATATATATATATATATATATATATATATATATATATATGTAGTGGGACAGCACCCTCATGTCCGTATTGGAGTTAAACCTTTTCACATCTCTCTGAAACTCTCAGTGTTACACCTTCTTGAAGCTCTCAAGGAGACAAGTGGACACGATTTTTGTTACAATTATATTATTAACTCGGTGGTCTGTGGTTGTGTCAGGAAGGGCATCCGGCATAAAAACAATTGCCAAGTCTTCATGTGACTAGTTCGCTGCGGCGACCCCTGACGAAGGGAGAAGCCGAAAGAAGAAGAAAATATATATATATTATATATATATTGTAGTGGGACAGCACCCTCATGTCCGTATTGGAGTTAAACCTTTTCACATCTCTCTGAAACTCTCAGTGTTACACCTTCTTGAAGCTCTCAAGGAGACAAGTGGACACGATTTTTGTTACAATTATTTTGAATTAATGGACACCAATTAATCAGATTGAACTTTCTTTTTAATGTGTGTTAATTCAAAATTGATCAACAGTATATTTTGTCATTTAATGATGATCTGTTACTTGCATGAGTTTGACCCTTCTGCTGGTTTTATTTCTGCAGAACAAGCAGGTTCTGAATCTGGGACATGAGCCATGGTAAAAGCTGTTCACTTCCTTCTCTGTTTTGTCTTCAAGGTAGACACAACTCTCACAGGCCAGTCCATCTGGCCGCTTATGTAAACAGTTTTCCTGTTGTCCTTCAGAGACCATTCTGCCTATGGGATGAAATATCCATCCGTTATTTTGTTAAACCAACCAATAAGCCATTCAGGAGGTGGGCAGACTCCACCTCTCATATTAAAGGGACACTTCCGTTTTAGACTTTAATGTCGGAGGGAAGAACTTCCTAACAACTGGTTTTCTCCTCGGGAAAAAGCTGGAAACCTCCGGGTCATTGTGTCAATTAGACCCACGTTTCAGCTGGAGTTACAGTAAAGCTTACTGTAACTCACTCACTCATCTTCTGAAAGAATTTGTTTTCTGAAGTTTTATTTTGAAAATCAGTCAGTGCGATTGGCTCTGTTCCTGCCGGGAGAAGCGCGCTTCTTGCTCGTCTGACTCAGCACACACGCGCGGAGGTCATCTGGACGTGAACTGGACAACACAGTCCGTTAGTGTCCACAAAACTTCAACTCTTATCTCCAAGACGTATCGTCAACAGGTAACGAGGCGTTGATTGTGTTCTGAACGTGTGAGAAGCCCAGCTGAGACCTGTATGGGAAAGGTTGCCACCCTGTTTGTTTCAAAATAATCAACTTCAGTTCACTTAGCTTTCAATCTTTAATCTTCCTCCTATTTCTTCTTTTTCATAAGCCATTAATTTGTCAAGTAAATGTGCCAACAGAAAAGTTCCTAACTGTCTGTTTGATTTTAATTTGAATTCTTGTCAACTTAGTTTAGTAGATCAGAGCTAATATCGATACAAATGTTTAATGTACTTTTATGATAATTTCAATAAAAGGTCTATTTTCTGGTGGACCAACATAAATTGAAGTCTCTCGTGAAATTACATTTTTCCTAGTCACAGTTAAAGCAACTGAATACCGGAAAAAGGGTGAACTCGCGAAGGAATTTGGATCAGATCAAGTCTGCTCCATTTTCTCTAAAATATAGGTAAGTCAGTAAACTGACCAATAACTCCTATATTATTACAATATTAACATGGTGATAGATAATTATGACCACAAATGGCAGACCAAAGAACACAAGGACAAGCAAGTACAAAAGTGATAATTTATTTTTAGTGCAGGAAACTGGAGTTGGGCTGTAGGGAGAGAAGAGGAGAGATGGTGAATATCCTGAGATCCAGACAATTCTTTAATAATTGTGATGACAGTTGTATTTGGCCAAGATGGTGTAGTGGCAGGGGAACCGACTTGGGACCCGAAGGACCCAGGTTCGAACCTCAGTCACGGCATAACTTGTGGTGTGTTTGAGCAGCACATCTCATCCCAATTGCTCCCCGGCACGCTTTCTATAGCTTCCCACTGCCCCACCTGGTGGTGATTGGGTTAAATGCAGAGTCAAATTTCGTCTTGTATGGAAACATACACAGATGACAAAAATGTGACATTATTATTATTATTATTATTATTATTATTATTATTATTATTATTATTATTATTATTATTATTATTATTATTATTATTATTATTATTTGTTCTTACTGTCGAATGTGTTTGCAGGTGGCGTTGGATAATGGGTTCACAGAGGGCGAGGTCCAGATAAAACAGGGGGTCCAGTTGGTAAGTACAGGTTGAAGTTGAAGGGTGATGAAGATGTCCTGAATGAAGTCCTTAGTTATGAATTTGGTGTGCAGGATTGGCAACCAGACGCCGCCTAAGAGACGAGTGGGCAAGCAGGACGGAACAAGAGCTGAACAGACGGGCAAAGGGGTCCAGAATAAAGGAGCGGGGAACCCACGATCGCTCCTTGGGGCCATAGCCCTCCCAATTCACCAGATACTGGAGCTGCCGACCCCTGCGACGAACGTCCAGCAGGCACCTGACAGAGTAGACAGGGTCGTCGTTAATGAATCGGGACGGAGGAGGGTTGGCAGGAGGGTGAAGTGAGCTGACGGAGATGGGTTTAATCTGAGAGACATGAAATGTAGGATGGATTCGCAGGGTGGAGGGTAGTTGTAGATGGACTGCTGCAGCATTGATGATTCTGAGAATGGTGAAGGGGCCAATGAACCTGGGGGCCAACTTCTTAGGAGTGTCCTTCAATTTAATGTCCCTGGTGGACAACCAAACCTTTTGCCCCACCTAGTATTTGGGAGCAGAAGAATGGTGTCGGTCAGCAAACCGCTTGTTTTGTTCAGCCGTCCTGAGGAGAACTGCTCTGGTCTGGTGCCAAATCCTGCGACACCGACGGAGATGATGCTTGACAGAGGGAACTGAAATGTCAGTTTCTTGTGAGCGAAACAAGGGTGGAGAGTATCCCAAGGAGGCCACAAATGTGGACAAACCAGTGGAGGACGAAACTTGAGAATTATGTGCATACTCAACCCAAGGCAGGTGTTGGCTCCAGTTTGTTGGGTTATGTTCAATAACACACCTCAAAGCAGCTTCAAGCTCTTGGTTACACCTCTCAGTCTGTCCATTCGACTGAGGGTGATAACCAGACATCAGGCTGGAGGTGGCTCCCAGGGCTTGACAGAAGGCTTTTAAGACTTGGGAGATGAATTGAGGGCCTCTGTCAGAAACAATATCAAGAGGTATACCATGCAAACGAAAAACATGTCTGACTATGATCTTTGCCATCTCAGATGCTGAAGGTAGTTTTACTAGGGGTATAAAGTGTGCCGCTTTGGAGAAACGGTCGATGATAGTACACACAACAGAATTACCCTCAGAAACTGGCAGTCCGGTGATGAAGTCTAGGGCTATGTGGGACCACGGACGCCCAGGCGTAGGGAGTGGAAGGAGGAGACCTACTGGGGGTTTGTTAGCGGTCTAATTACATGCACAAGTGGTGCAGGCAGACACATATTGTCTGACGTCCCTCTCCATGTTAGGCCACTAGAAATGTCTTTTTGTCAAGGAGAGGGTGCGACTCATACCTGGATGGCAGGAGAACTTGGCTGAATGGACCCAATGGAGGACCTTGCCAATGGCGGCAGTGGGAACATACTTCCTACCCGGGGGACCAGTGTCAGGGTCTGGTTCCTTCTTCTGGGCCTCCAGGATCTTTCTCTCGATGTCCCAGGTCATGATTGATACGGTGCGGGACCGGGGCAGAATATTCTCAGGCGATTCGGTCTCAGAAGAGGAAAACTGGCAGGAAAGAGCATCAGGTTTAATGTTACGTGAGCGGGTATGTATGTGATGGAGAAATTGAAGTGTGCAAAAAACAATGACCAACGTGCTTGACGGGCATTGAGTCTCTTTGCCCCCTGAATGTAGGCAAGATTCTTGTGATCTGTCCATATTACCAACGGTCATTCAGCCCCCTCCAACCAGTGTCTCCATTCTTCAAGGGCCATCTTGATGGCCAACAGTTCTCTACTTCCAACTTCGTAATTTCTTTCTGTGGGGGACAGATGCCAAGAAAAGAAGGCACAGGGGTGAATCTTGCCATCTGTAGGGGATCGCTGCGAGAGCACCGCACCCACCCCTAGTCATGGTTTATTAAGGTTTTGTTCATGTTGAATAAATCCTAAATAGCCAGAAGTTATTTTTCACTTGTGGAAATCAGACAAAAATCAAAGCAGGAGACGTTGAATACCAAAAACAGGTTTGTATTGACATTTTCTAAAAGTCAATAAAACATACATCTGTCAGTTAGATGTTCCCACCGCTAGTTAGAACGACTCCGTCACGTTTTGCAAAATAAAGAAACCGAGTAGGACTCGCTGCAGAAGAAGCCTGCAGTTTAACAAAACCGAACTACGTCCACACCGACGAATTAGTCTTTCCTCTCATCAGTGATGTCGTCAGCTTTCTCTTCGCTTGTGAAACTTTGTTCAGTCACATTCTGACGGTCATGAGCACTCGTTTGACTCGTTTTGAAGCGAAAACAACGCGCTTTGGAGACTAGCTTAGCTTTTAGCCTGCTATCGCTAACGCCTGCTGTTGGAGTGAGCGCTGCGTAACAACGACGTCACCACGCACGTTTTGTGTCACAGCTTTTTCTGTCCGGGCGGGTTGTTGAAGCAGCCGTTTCAACACGAACAGAAAAAGAAAAACGTCAGTGAAACGTTGTAAAATCCTATCATTTGATTTGTGACCAAAATGTTTTGCACTACTTTTCTTTGACACAATTTTTGCCACTTTAGTGACCTGCTACAGGTTGAGTGTTTCGCTGCGTAACAACGACGTCACCACGCACGTTTTGTGTCACAGCTTTTTCTGTCCGGGCGGGTTGTTGAAGCAGCCGCTTCAACACGAACAGAAAAAGAAAAACGTCAGTGAAACGTTGTAAAATCCTATCATTTGATTTGTGACCAAAATGTTTTGCACTACTTTTCTTTGACACAATTTTTGCCACTTTAGTGACCTGCTACAGGTTGAGTGTTTCATGACCCAGGTTGGGTAAACATTTTAGATTTCCACAAGTGAAAAATAACTTGTGGCTATTTAGGATTTATTCAACATTAACAAAACCTTAATAAAGAATGAATAGTCTTCACTTTAGAAGGGTTCACAAATACACTTAAGTAACTACTAGCAACTGCCTTAATTAATGATGCATTGCAGGATTAATAGATAGTGAATTCAAACATTATTTAACAATTAGTACGCATTTAATACATGTGGTGAAAGCACATTAATTTGAGCATTCACAAATATAGATAGCATAGTTAATTCATGAGTTATTAAGCATGAATAAACATTGAGTACGTAGGTTTTGGAACGCATTATTCTTTATGTATAAAGCATTAATAAGTGTGTTAATTAATAGTGTATTAAGTGTGAATCATCCTTAATTAATGATGTTTTCAATGTTAATTAAATGTTTATTAAGGCAAAGCCCAAGAGGGACAGGTGATTCACCAGAATAACTGTCTGAACCTCTGCTTCTTCTCTTGAGCGAGACAGAAGCAATAAATTGTCGAGGTAAACAAAATTCTGATGCTCCTTGAACGCAACGGGTGTAACGCCGTCTCGATAACCTTCGAGGAGTAGGCGTCTCGGAGAACGATCGACACAAACCAATCCCCTCGTGTCAAGTACTCGAGAACACATTTTATTGTCAGCATGTGAAAAGAACGACTCATGATGTGTTTGTTGAATGACGATAATTCTAAAAAGGCCTCAACTCTCCTGACTTCTTGGAACCAGGAAGTACTTTGAATAAAAGCCAGTCTTCTCCTCACTCGAGGAACCCCGGAAATGGTGTGTTTTGTTAGCAGTTCCTGTATCTCTGACTCTAGCGCCGAGCCCTGCTCCGTGGAAGTGAGCTTTGTCTGTAGCACCCTGTTAAATTTTGGCGGTGCTCCTGAAAACTCGCAGTGAATAACCCTTGCAGATCACTCGGCTTAACCGTTTGTTTAGCAAGCAGCTCTGAAGCCAAGCGGCATTGTGATTGACAAAAAGTATAGCTTAGCTGTCCTGCTTCACAAGTAGAGATAGCCTGGCCTCTACCACAACCAAGTGGACAGAGTCCGCATTGGTTCATGGGAGGCCCTTCAGAAAAAGGGGCATTTACCGAGCGTCGCGTCACAAACCCTGCTCAGTTCTTCGTTTGCTTCAGGCAGACATGACAAATGTCTTTTTTAGGTGGTCTGTTTTCTGTCCTTACTTCTGATCAACTGAAAGAAGAAAGAGGTAAAAAAATGTCCTGGTTTGACCAAATGATCCAAGACCAGGCTCATGGTATTTATCAGAATTTGAGAAGGCGGAGATGTCTCTAACTCGCCTGTATGTTGTACCGCTCTGTGTCAGATGATGACTGTGAGAGCGGGCCCCCACCATCGTGTGGGGAGGCGGGGCTGGGGGGTCACAGAAAGGTCTGTGCCTGCACCTGCAGCCCGGCTTTCTGTTTGTTCACCGCAGAAAAAAAACACATTTTGTTCAGCTTTGCTGGTTTGTTTCACACCAGTATCATCACGCTATGTTGGAGATTTGTTTACATACCTCGAAAAAGAGGGGTTCAGCATGTTGAAATGAGAGACTGTTTTTTTTAAGACAGCTTCTTTATTTAAACTCAAAAACATGCTGTCATCAGCATACACATCCCCGGCAGCCCGTCATTTTTTTTAAATGACTCTTTCTGTTGTTGCCGGCCCATGGTTGATGGTGGCTCCTGCCTTGAGGAGTCCCGGGTCTATGGAAGGTCTGGGAGGGGTGACTACTTGGTGGGGCTGGTGGCAATGGCACTGCAAACATTGATGCGGGAGCAGAACGGCATTGTTGCTGGCGAAAGCTCCTGCTCTGGTCACGTAGATGGACAGGCCCGCGTACAAAGCGGAGTCTTTTCGGGGTGACATGGCGTACTTATGCCCCTGTTCAAGTGCCTCCAATGAAGAGCGCCGTTGTTCGAAGACTGACTGATAATGTGCACCAAATAGGCCCTCGCTTGAAATTGGCCCCTCCAATATTTTTTTTTACATCATCGGGGATGGACGACGATAATTTGAGCCACACTTGTCTCTGCAGCACTGTTGCCAGACCGAGATATGGGTTGCACATGTCACCAACATAGTGCACAACTTTGTTATGCTACGTCCCCGACCATGGCGTCTGAAGAGACACGTCCAATGCTGAGCGCTAAAGACGCAATGTTACTCATGGGCACACCGACCTGCGATACGCACTGATGAATTTTGTCATGTATATTTGTGACAAGCTCGTCACTAGGCGCTGGTGGCGAAATCCTCTTCCAGACGTGCTTGATCGGTCTGACCCCAAAAAAATACTGACAAGCTGGGCTCCAGCGGGGAACGCCTGGGCCGTGTACCCCTGGACCCTCGTGATGGGTACAAAGTTGATACCGGTGCCCTCAGTTTGAGTGGCTCGTTAGCCGCGCTCTGCAGGAGGAATGACACATCCGTGACACTGGGCCAGACTGATTCCGCTTGCCCGCCATGTTTGGGCGCGAACCTTCCCGCCATGAGTGAGGATGCAGCTTTGGTGGTGCCTTCAGGTACCGTCAGTCCGTACACGTCCGCAGCCCATTTTATGATCCCGGGAAGGATGTGGAGGAGAGTGGAGTGGTTGCCTTGCGGCCCGGGGTGTCAGCCGGGGGCGGAGGCGAGTCCACGGGCATTGGTGACGGAGCCTGGCTGCTGGTGGCATCAGAGCGTGGGGAGGACGTCGGTTCCGGTCCTACAGCCTTGTGGGCCGGGCCGCATGCATCGGCCGGTTCGCTTCCCTCGCCGGGAGACAGGGCCGGTCCCGCGCTTTCCAGAGGACAAGGCGGGACACGGCTGCTAGCTCTCTCCTAGGGACGGAGGAAGGGCGATGCTGGCTCCGAACCTCCAGAGGAGGGAGGACCGTCGTTGCTAGCTGTCTCTGAGGACGTCAGCAGTTCTAGCTCCCGTAGCCACCCGCAGTCCGCTGCGTCCTCCCTAGACTTATGCTCTATATCCTCACAGGAGAAGAGCTCTAGCCGGCGCTGCCTTTCCTCCTCCGTCAGCCGAAGACATGCTGGGCAGACAGAATGGGGCCCCATAGCCTGCTGAGCGTGGGAGGCTCCGAGGCATCCCCTACAGAGAGCATGCTGGTCGGACGCCAGGATGAAGCTTTTAAAAGTTGGTCTCGAAGACATCGTGTTTAGTAGAAGTTTGTCTGTTGACATGAAGAAAAATCGGGAGCAGAACCACGGTCCACGGGGGCTTTTATAGTGGACCGAGGGCGGGGCCCACAACAGGTGGGCGTGGACTAGAAGTATTCTGTGTTGGCGCGAAGTGCGCGGGATTAACCCAATAGGTGTAGCTTTAAAGGGTGGAGCTTACACTAAATAGAACATTCATATTAAATGTCACACATTTCTGTCATCTATGTATTTTTCCCATACAAGATGAAATTCGTCTCTGCATTTAACCCAACCACCACCAGGTGGTGCAGTGAGCAGCCATAGAAAGTAGGGATGGGAAAGATCTGATCCAGTATCGGTATCGGCATCCAATATCAGCATTATTTAAGTATCGGATATCGGATCCAGCCTGCCGATATTTTCCCTATACCAGCTTCAAAGAGCACTTGTGTTCAATCACATTCTGTGACTGCCTTTTTTAACATGGTATGAGTTAAACCTAATGAAGATACTCTTAAGCCTTACAATAGCGAACCCACTGACTTTAACAGCACACAGGACAGGAGGCAAGTATACCACACACATGTCCTCCTTACTCATGGTGCAGCTGAAAAAAAAACCCGAAAAAAGCGCTAAGCATGATGGGAAAGACAACACAGCCACTCCCTTTAACCACTAAGAGAGTGGGTTTTGTTGTCTTACCCATTATAACCAATAGTTATAACCAATAGTTTGTCCAGCTAAAGCTGAAAAAAAAAATGCTAAGCATTATGGGAAAGACAACAAAATCCACTCTCTTAGTGGTTAAGGAGAGTGGCTGTGTTGTCTTTCCCATCATGCTTAGGACTTTTTTTAGTTTTTTTTTCAGCTGCACCATGAGTAAGGAGGACATGTGTGTGGTATACTTGCCTCCTGTCCTGTGTGCTGTTAAAGTCAGTGGGTTCCCTATTGTAAGACTTATGAGCGTCTTCATTGGGTTTATCTCACACAATGTTAAAATGAATAGTTTGGGTACGAAAGTTTCATTATACAGAGTCACATACCTGAACAGTATCGGATCGGAAAAGTATCGGTTGATACTCAGCTATAAAGTATTGGTATCGGATCGGAAGTGAGAAATGTGGATCGGTGCATCCCTAAAAAAGCGCCTGGGGAGCTGGGGAATTAGGTGTGCACTCATAGACACCCCAAGGTGTGTAGGGGCCGGGGTTTGAACCTGTGTCCTTCGGGTCCCAAGTCGGCAGCCCTGCCTCTACACCATTCAGCTGATCATGGTGTCAGCTGCTCGTCTTTACAATCTTTTACATTTTTGCCAGACTCCATTTAGGTATTTGAAATGGAACAAACTATATGACATCCTCTAAACACCTAGGGTAATGCTGTCTGAATTTCATGTTCCCCCACTGACAATGTTTGACCATTTTTCTCTGATGAATTTTCAAGAAATCCCTCAGACTGCAAAGCATTCGTAATGGAAAACCTGGACAATGTTGTTGGCGGAAAAGTTGCAGCTCTTCAGGTAAGGGGTGTTTAAGGTGCAGGACTTCAAGTATTTGGGGTCCATTGTCCAGGAAAATGGAGATTGTATTAAATGTCCTAACTCTGCTTCTGTCTTTACTTGGTCTACTCTACCTCAATTCAATTCAGTGTATTTCTATAGCACCAAGTAACAATATAAGTCATCTCAGGGCACTGAACAGAAACATTCATTTATAAAAATAATAATTTAACATTATTCATCTGAGGAGCAGACTGCTTTGAATTTAAGTCCATCACAGAACTCTCATCTTCAGCAAGCATGAAGACGACAGTGGAAAGGAAAAACTCCCTCATGAAGAAGAAACTTTTAGCAGAACCAGGCTCAGGACAAGTGGTCATCTACTTCACCCAGCTGGTTTGAGAGGAACAGGAAGGAAGAACAGATACACAATGGAGGTCAAGAATCACATGTTAAGATATAAATAATATCAAATGAAAACTAAATAATTTTAGCGATTCATTCAAGAGAATGAGGTCAGTTTTTTCTCCAGTAGTGTAAGCCTATAGCAGCATGACAAGCCAACCCTAACTACAGGATTTATCAATAAAGGAAAGTCTTAAGTTCAGTCTTAAAACTGGACAATGTGTCAGTCTCATGGACAGAAACTCGAAGTTGGTTCCACAAGAGAGGAGCCTGAGAACTGAAAGATGTTCGTCCCATTTTGCTTTTGGAAACTCGAGGAACCACGAGTAACCCTGCAGTTTGAGAGCAAAGTGCTCTGTTAGGAAAATATGGAACAATAAGATCTTGACTATAAGATGAAGCTAGGTTGTTGAGAGTTTGGTAGGTTAGAAGTAAGATTTTGAATAAAATTCTGGACTTGACAGGGAGCCAATGGAGAAAAGCTAAAACTGGAGAGATATGATCTCTCCCACTAAATCCAGTTAAGACCCTGGCAGCAGCATTTTGGATCAACTAAAGACTTTTTAAATAAGTATTTGGACATCCAGATAATAAACCATTGCAATAGTCCAGTCTAGATGTGACAAATGCATGAACAAGTTTTTAGATAAGATGTTTCTAATTTGAGCGGTATTACGCAGGCGGAAGAAGACAGTTCCAGTAGGCTAATGTTTTTATTGTGGGGGATAAAAGACATGTCCTGTTGAAAAATAACATCAATATTTTTAACATTAGAGCTGGAGGCCAGATTAATACCATCCAAGGATGGTGAAAGACTGAACATTTTAATTTCTAAAATGCTCAGGAATACCTATCGGGTATTTGTATTTATTTCTATCTTAACATGTTTTTTCGTCTTTCCTCCTATATTTCTACTTCTTCTTGTATGCCTGGGCCTGTCATTCTGTGGTTGTCTCTTCCTCCTTCCTGTCCTTTCAAACCCAGCCAGACAAAGCAGATGGCCACTTGTCCTGGGCCTGGTTCTGCTGGAGGTTTCTTCCACTTAAAAGGGAGTTTTTCCGAGACTGCAACAAAGTTAAGATTCAACACAACCTGCTTCCTTAGACCGATAACTTTTACTAAGTGGCGTGGAGTTTATAATGTATGCAAATGATTCTGTACTGTGCCCTGAGACAACTTCTGTTGTGCTTTAGCGCTAAAATCAAGATGTCTTTCTCAGAAAAGTTCAACAAGAAAAACCAAACCAGCAATTCCACTCCATTATTATCAACCTGCGCCAACCTGCTGGTTGGGGAGAAACAAAAAAATTGAAATGTGAAGTTCCTT
>JBBPBX010012608.1:42785-53759 GCA_038048925.1 Garcialebias charrua
GAACCACGAGTAACCCTGCAGTTTGAGAGCAAAGTGCTCTGTTAGGAAAATATGGAACAATAAGATCTTGACTATAAGATGAAGCTAGGTTGTTGAGAGTTTGGTAGGTTAGAAGTAAGATTTTGAATAAAATTCTGGACTTGACAGGGAGCCAATGGAGAAAAGCTAAAACTGGAGAGATATGATCTCTCCCACTAAATCCAGTTAAGACCCTGGCAGCAGCATTTTGGATCAACTAAAGACTTTTTAAATAAGTATTTGGACATCCAGATAATAAACCATTGCAATAGTCCAGTCTAGATGTGACAAATGCATGAACAAGTTTTTAGATAAGATGTTTCTAATTTGAGCGGTATTACGCAGGCGGAAGAAGACAGTTCCAGTAGGCTAATGTTTTTATTGTGGGGGATAAAAGACATGTCCTGTTGAAAAATAACATCAATATTTTTAACATTAGAGCTGGAGGCCAGATTAATACCATCCAAGGATGGTGAAAGACTGAACATTTTAATTTCTAAAATGCTCAGGAATACCTATCGGGTATTTGTATTTATTTCTATCTTAACATGTTTTTTCGTCTTTCCTCCTATATTTCTACTTCTTCTTGTATGCCTGGGCCTGTCATTCTGTGGTTGTCTCTTCCTCCTTCCTGTCCTTTCAAACCCAGCCAGACAAAGCAGATGGCCACTTGTCCTGGGCCTGGTTCTGTTGGAGGTTTCTTCCACTTAAAAGGGAGTTTTTCCGAGACTGCAACAAAGTTAAGATTCAACACAACCTGCTTCCTTAGACCGATAACTTTTACTAAGTGGCGTGGAGTTTATAATGTATGCAAATGATTCTGTACTGTGCCCTGAGACAACTTCTGTTGTGCTTTAGCGCTAAAATCAAGATGTCTTTCTCAGAAAAGTTCAACAAGAAAAACCAAACCAGCAATTCCACTCCATTATTATCAACCTGCGCCAACCTGCTGGTTGGGGAGAAACAAAAAAATTGAAATGTGAAGTTCCTTAACAATAGCAATGAGGAGAAAATGGCCTCCAGTGTGGCCATTTCTCCTGACACACCTCGATCACTCCCATTACTCATTCAAACCTCAGCAGCTCCCAACCTGAGAAAGAGGGGTGGACACAAACAAATTCCCCCCTACAGCATTAATCTTTATCTCATTACATGCCATCACTTGACTTACAGGTTCACCAACAGCATAAAGGCATAAAAGCACTGTGTTCACTTGTCAAAGTCATCCTTCTTTCTGCAAGTGCTACTGCTACCACTGCTACTGCTGCTTGGACCAAACATCACAAAGGTAAAATCTGACTGTTCTTCAACAATACAGAAAGAAAAAAGTCAGTCTATGCCTGATTATATTTATCTGTTGTAAAATAATAGTAACAAGACTTTAATTAAAAAGCCTTGGTGTTAAAATGAAGTTCATGCTCAAAAACAACAAAAGCTAAATTAATTGGTTCTACTGTATTAGGACATTTAAAACCTTTAGCGATAGTCCATTTAAAACGCATTCCACATTTTGACTAGAACGTTCTGTCTAAATTTTAAATTAACTCTAATATTTGTGCAGATGTCATCAAGTCTGCTCGTCTTGTTGCTCCTTAGTGGATTGGGGATCGGAGGAAATGTAAGTTTACAAAAATATTCATTTTCAAGTAAATTAAATAAACATAATGCTCTTTAGTGTTGCTTTTCTTGGAATTACTTCTTTCTTGTGAAAAGAAAACTTTGGACCTTTGAAATAAGTTTTAGCAAAACAAATGGAAACAAAACTCTTGAATGGAATTTTCTGCATAAATACAATACTCGTCACCTTTTGTTGCTTTTGTGATCAATATTCATGCTCACAACAAGCAGGTTCAAATTGTTTCTGACTGTGTGCTTTTTTTTTTACATCCACAGATAATTTGTGATGCACAGTCAGGTTGGTGTTTTTCTTATTTTCTTCTGGTGAAGTTTGTAAAAAAAAAAAAAAAAGTGCACCAGACATTCTGAACAACAATTTTTGTGTTAGGCCATCCACGAAACCACAAAATGCAGCCCCCAGAAACCACCTTATCACCAGCAAACTGGTTGGTCCACTGTAGAAGTGTACTGCTTAGTGGGGGAAACAGTTTGTTTGGGACTCCACAGACAGATGAAGCCCTTCGGATGGAGAGCAAAACGTTTTTCCAAAAAAAAAAAAAAAAAAAACTCTCCAGAATGACCTGACTGAACATTGTTGGATTTTTTTTACCTGTTATTTTCCTAATTTCTTTCATAATGTATGTGAATGTTTTTTTTACAGTGCCCCGAGACAAGTCCTGTTGGGACTTGGCGCTATATGAATAAAATTAATTGAATAGAATATTTTATGCAATAGTGTCACATTTTAAAAAACAGTTTGTCGATACTTTTCAATCATGTTTAATAAAAGTCACTTTTTATCTGTTTGTGCAGAGTTTTGTTTTGGAGCTTGTACATCCTGCGGTGCTTCATGGACTTTACATCGAGGCCGCTGTTACCTGTTCATAAGCACAGAAATGACCTGGGCTGAAGCTGATGTAAAACTGTGTAAACTGTTTGTTGTACTTGTGTGGCATGCTGGTCTAGATTCAAACTTTCTAAAGTTAAAACTCTGCATCGTTACAGTTTGAACTAAGAAAGTTCCTCCAATGAGAAGCAGATACTACAGAAGCCAAGAGCAGCTGTTCCTTCAATTATGATTTTTACTAGATGTTCCTTGGTCACAAGCTAAATCTTTAATTACTTAATATTTTGTTCTTGATAATGATATTATGGTGCAAAACAGAGTGTTTAGACCCAATTGCATTTTTACGTAGCGCTTAGACCCCTGTAGATGATCTGCAGTAATGTGTTCATGGACGTTCCTTGATGTGACATTTTTAGCTCGAATCAGTTGCCATCCTGATAGTTCTACTGATGAAGACCAGTTTTAATCAGAGACTTCACAGATAGGTTATTACTGCCATGTTAGTTGAGTCCTGTACAACTAATTCATCACAGTGATGAAGATGTGATGATGTGTTTATGCTGACATCTTTCCACACAGGACTACTGTGTTAACTATTATGGACATTTGGCCTCCTTTCATGACCAAGATGAGTACGACTTCATCAGGAACCTCATTGTGAAAGATACTGGAACCAGCACGACAGCTTGGGTTGGAGGCACCAAGGGAGAAGTAAGGGTTTTGTGTAGCAGTCTATGGAAATAGTTTTCTGCACAACTTTGCACATGTCAGCATGAAAAGAAAGAAGTGATGTTTGAAAACTTCATCTCGCAGGACGGTGTGTGGAAATGGATCGATCGATCTAATTTTTCCTACACTCATTGGGGCAATGGGGAACCAAACAACTTGGGCGGGCATGAGAACTGCATGGCTATCAACTTGAATGGTACACAAGATAACTGCTCTTTAAACAGATGTTTCCAATGTGAACGACATAAATGAGTTTAATTTGTGGGTCACTTTAGATGAAATAATGTACTACAGGATTTTATGTGGTCGTTCTTAAACACACCTCTGTGTTGAAGACAAAAAATTGTCTTCCTACGTTGTTATCAGTTTGTGTTTTGTTTTTAAGTATTCATTTCAGAAGAAAGAAAACAAGGCTCCTGATTCTAACGTCTGTTATTTTGACTGTTTCTGTGCTTTACAGGACAAGATTATGTCGATGATGAAGTCTGCAGCAAAAAGCATGCTTTTGTTTGCTCTTAAGATGCATAAATGTGTCTGTTGTTGTCCCGACAACATGATGATGTCAAGCCTCAAAGATGTCCCTTCTGGAGGACAACTGGTCAATTCTAAAGTCCTGTTTAGATAATTGTCATGAATAAATGCATGTGCTCAAATGTTTTTTTATCTTTGTCTGTCTGTGGTACGTAAAACCATAATTTAAATTTAATAAGTATTGTGAAAACAAACTGCAGAACTTGTCACTGTCAGAAAAATGGTTCATGTCTCAGATGTATGCAGCACAGCTTCAGAATGGTGTGTACAAGAACTAACAGACATATTCTACTTTTAATAGTGCTAAAATGCAGAATGAATCTTTAAATAATGTCTAAATTCTCTGGCTAGTCAGCTGTAAGCTGACTTACTATAACATTATTTTATATTAATATTATTTTATCTATGAGTATGTCAGGTCAACATTTATACACACAACAAACTGCTGGGTTGAAAACAATCCAATCTGATGCCCAGCACTAGATCAAATATGGCACAAGCCAATCATGGGTGGTTTTACCTCACATATCTGCCAACTGTTCTGATTTGGGCCAGAGAGTCTCTAATTTTGTCCCCCTGTCCCTTGTCCTGCACAAGGAGGGCCGGGACACTCAAATGTCCCGCATTTGACAAGAGCTGGCTGGGCTTCCCATTACATGCCCTGTCTGTGTGCAGGGAGGGACACAGAGGGGCATTTTCACTGGTTTCCTGAAACATCTGGAGTCAGGTTACAGTAATAAGCCTATATTAGATGTAAAGTCCAGTTTCTCAGCATTCAGAAACCGTTAATTAGGAAAAACTATCAAAAAGTTGCAGTAATGTAAAGTGAGCTTAAAAAAACAACCCCCCCAAAATAGGCTTCTGCAACACACTCTATAAAAGGATACATTTTATTGTTTAAGTTCAGACATGTTTATGTTTATTCATTGATTCAGCTATCAACCATAATTTACTAGGTTGAAAAGCTTTGCTTTTTTATGTTTAATATTCTTGGAGGATTATGTGTGCGTGCATTTTTGTTTCAGTTTACATTGTTGGGACCAACTGCTCCTTGTGGGGACCAAAGCCTGGTCCCCATAAGGATTCATTCACTCATTGAAACTTTATTTATACAGGTTAATCCCATTGAGCCTCAGGGACTCATTTACAAGAGACCTGAATTTTGAACAAGGAGTGATGACAACAGTGGATGACAAAGACATTAATGACAATCATAAAGGATGCGTACATATTGAGAATAACAAGGGAAAATAAAATGGTGTTTAAAAAATTAACAAAAAAGCTTGGTTGTAGGGCGATGCAGAAAACTAAAAACAGGAACATGTCTGCAGTGGTTTTTCCCAGGAACTTGGCAGATGTTTAAAGCCACAGAGAGGTCAAGGTCGAGAGCTTAAGGTCTTTTTACAAGATATTCCAGGAAACAGGAACGGAGTAGGAGAAGGCAAAGCGGAAGGATAAGTCTTGTTGGAGGGTTAAGGGTCAGATTCACTAGTAGTTGCCTAGTACTAGTTTACCAATACTAGTACTAGGCATGTACTAGTAATGGTTAGGTTTAGGGGAAGGGTCAAGGTTAGGCTTTAGAAAATGAATGGAAGTCAATGCAAAGTCCCCAAATAGTATGTTTACAAGAATGTGTGTGTGTGTGTGTGTGTGTGTGTGTGTGTGTGTGTGTGTGTGTGTGTGTGTGTGTGTGTGTGTGCGTTTGATTATGTCCTATTTGGGGACTTCAACACGTTTACACACCAGTCATTTGGGGACACCTTGGCAATTGGGGACCAAAACCACGGTCCCCAATTAGAAAACCATATAATCGCATTCAGCATGCTCCAAAATGCATTTTAAACCAAAAATCTCAAACGTCCCAAAAAGTCATCAAAATAGGTTTTTTTGTGTATGTGTATGACTTCTCCCCTCGTCTCCCCATAAAATCTGTGTATACCTCACTGTTGCCCCTTGTGGGAGTGTATAGAACAATGTGACAATGACAATGGGAACCTGCCCTGGGGCCTCAGAGGAGCCTCATCTTGGGATTAGTCTAACAAAGGCCTTAAGAAACCCCCTACTTGTTTTTGTATTGAGCGCTTGTTCTGATTTTATCATGTCCTGGATGACTGAGAATCTTCACCAGCAAACCCCCTACTGTTAAGAGGGGGGTGCGATTTGCAAATTTACATAGGCATGTTGGATGTTATCTCAGGCTTTTTAAACCTGCTCACTCACCCTCTTGGAATAGAGAATGCTTTTTGGATGAGAAGTTAAACCTCTTCTGTTACAAATAAAAGAATCATTAAAAAAGAAACTGAAAATATAAGTAGGACCACATAGTAACCCATGTTTTGCCTGATATTAAAAGTTTTTTTAACAAATGAATGGTCACATGGATTAAGCAAAAATTAAAACTATTCTAAAAAACTGATAAAAATATTGTCTTTTGAAGGTTATAATCATAGTGTCAGCAAATTAGCAGCACTATATTCTTCAATACGGTTTTAACATGTCAAAAACTTTGTATACTAATTACTGTAGTGATTTACATAAACTTTTTAGAAATGTTTGCCTATAATTTATTATCAAAATATATTCCTATTTCCATTTCTCCACCTATCATGGTCTGTATAGCAATGTACATTTAAATGATGATGTTACAAAACTAAATTAACTGAATTCTTTGAATTGATCAATATGTATTTGAAGTATGTTTTTATCATCCATCCATCCATCCATCTTCTTCCGCTTATCCGGGGTCGGGTCGCGGGGGTAGCAGCCTAAGTAGGGAGGCCCAGACTTCCCTCTCCCCAGCCACTTGGAGCAGCTCCTCTGGGGGAATCCCAAGGCGTTCCCAGGCCAGCCGAGAAACATAGTCCCTCCAGCGTGTCCTGGGTCTTCCTCTGGGTCTCCTCCCGGTGGGACATGCCCGGAACACCTCACCAGGGAGGCGTCCAGGAGGCATCCTAACCAGATGCCCGAGCCACCTCAACTGGCTCCTCTCGATGTGGAGAAGCAGCGGCTCTACTCCGAGTCCCTCCCGGATGACTGAGCTTCTCACCCTATCTCTAAGGGAGAGTCCAGACACCCTGCGGAGAAAACTCATTTCAGCCGCTTGTATCCGAGATCTTGTTCTTTCGGTCATAACCCAAAGCTCATGACCATAGATGAGGGTGGGAACGTAGATCGATCGGTAAATTGAGAGCTTTGCCTTTTGACTCAGCTCTCTCTTCACCACGACAGACCGGTACAGCGCCCGCTTCACTGCGGACGCTGCACCTATCCGCCTATCGATCTCACGCTCCAGTTTTCCCTCATTCGTGAACAAGATCCCGAGATACTTAAACTCCTCCACTTGGGGCAGGACCTCCTCCCCGACCCGGAGAGGGCATGCTACCCTTTTCCGGCTCAAGACCATGGCCTCGGATTTGGAGGAACTGATCCTCATCCCGGCCGCATCACACTCGGCTGCAAACCGCTCCAGTGAAAGTTGTAAATCACGAACTGATGAAGCCAGTAGGACCACATCATCTGCAAAAAACAGAGAAGCGATTCTAAGGTCACCAAAACGGATCCTCTCAACACCTTGGCTGCGCCTAGAAATTCTGTCCATAAAAGTTATGAACAGAATCGGTGACAAAGGGCAACCTTGGCGGAGTCCAACTCTCACCGGAAACGAGCCTGACTTACTGCCGGCAATGCGGACCAAGCTCTGACACCGGTCGTACAGGGACCTAACAGCCCATATCAAAGGGCCTGGTACCCCATACTCCCGGAGTACCCCCCACAGAACCCCCCGAGGGACGCGGTCGAATGCCTTCTCCAAGTCCACAAAGCACATGTAAACTGGTTGGGCAAACTCCCACGCACCCTCCAGGACCCTGCTGAGGGTGTAGAGCTGGTCCAGTGTTCCACGACCAGGACGAAAACCACACTGCTCCTCCTGAATCCGAGGTTCGACTATCCGACGGACCCTCCTCTCCAGAACCCCTGAATAGACCTTACCAGGGAGGCTTAAGAGTGTGATCCCCCTATAGTTGGAACACACCCTACGGTCCCCCTTTTTGAATAGGGGAACCACCACCCCAGTCTGCCAATCCAAGGGAACTGCCCCCGATGTCCACGCGATATTGCAGAGTCGCGTAAGCCAACACAACCCTACAACATCCAGAGCCCTAAGGAACTCCGGGCGAATCTCATCCACCCCCGGAGCCTTGCCACCGCAGAGCTTTTTAACCACCTCGGCGACCTCAGCACCAGAGATCGGAGAACCCGACCCAAAGTCCCCAGGCTCTGCTTCCTCAGTGGAAGACGTGCCAGTAGGATTGAGGAGGTCTTCGAAGTATTCCGCCCACCGACTCACAACATCCCGAGTTGAGGTCAGTAGCACGCCACCTCCACCATAAATGGTGTTGGTCTCGTACCTCTTTCCCCCCCTGAGACGCCGGATGGTGGACCAGAATCGCCTCGAAGCCGTACGGAAGTCATTCTCCATGGCCTCTCCGAACTCCTCCCACGCCCGAGTTTTTGCCTCAGCAACCACCCGAGCCGCATGCCGCTTGGACTGCCGGTACCTATCAGCTGCTTCCGGGGTCCCACAAGCCAAAAAGGCCCAATAGGACTCCTTCTTCAGCCTGACAGCATCCCTCACTGCCGGTGTCCACCACCGGGTTCGAGGGTTGCCACCACGACAGGCACCAACAACCTTGCGGCCACAGCTCCGATAAGCTGCCTCGACAATAGAGGCGCGGAACACGGCCCACTCGGACTCCATGTCCCCCGCCTCCCTTGGAACGTGTTCAAAGCTCTCCCGGAGGTGGGAGTTAAAGCTCCGTCTTACGGGAGACTCTGCCAGACGTTCCCAGCAGACCCTCACAATACGTTTGGGTCTGCCAGGTCTGACCGGCATCCTCCCCCACCATCGGAGCCAACTCACCACCAGGTAGTGGTCAGTTGACAGCTCCGCCCCTCTCCTCACCCGAGTGTCCAAGACATGCGGCCGCAGATCAGATGAGACGACAACAAAGTCGATCATCGAACTGCGACCTAGGGTGTCCTGGTGCCAAGAGCACATATGGACACCCTTATGCTTAAACATGGTGTTCGTTATGGACAATCCATGACGAGCACAGAAGTCCAATAACAGAACACCACTCTGGTTCAGATCAGGGGGGCCGTTCCTCCCAACCACACCCCTCCAGGTCTCACTGTCATTGCCCACGTGAGCGTTGAAGTCCCCCAGTAGAACAAGGGAGTCCCCAGGAGGCGCACTCTCCAATACCCCCTCCAAGGACTCCAAAAAGGGTGGGTAGTCTGAGCTGCCGTTTGGTGCATAGGCACAAACAACAGTCAGAGCCCATCCCCCCACACGTAGGCGAAGGGAGGCTACCCTCTCGTTCACCGGGGTGAACCCCAACGTACAGGCACCAAGATGGGGGGCAACCAGTATGCCCACTCCTGCTCGGCGCCTCTCACCAGGGGCAACTCCAGAGTGGAAGAGTGTCCAACCCCTCTCAAGGAAACTGGTTCCAGAGCCAGAGCCATGCGTTGAGGTGAGTCCGACTATTTCTAGTCGGAACCTCTCAACCTCACACACTAGCTCAGGCTCCTTCCCCACCAGAGAGGTGACATGTTTTTATCATTACAGTAGAATATCCAATTACTAATTTATTCCAAATACAAATCTGACAGGTAGTTGCTTTAATTTCTTTGAGTATAATGAAAAATCAGTTGTTGTCTATGTATTAAATATCTAAAAGAAAATGTTTAAAACAATACCAAAACCATAAATGAATGACAAAGAATGACAATGAAGACACCTTGACATTGACCTTGATAAATTTTTATACAACACTCCAAAAAGCAAATTAAATTACATTCAAACAAAAATATTTTTGTCTAGTGGAATATTTCATATGGTCTAAATTAAAGGGATGTAATCGGGTAGTTTCTTATCTTGCTCATTCATTTAAACCCTTTTCTCACAAAATTATGCCCTAATTACTAATCTAACCTCATTATATTCATTCATTCATTAAAGGTTCAGTATGCAGTTTCTGTAGAACTGCAGCAGTTAGAAATATTTTCAACAGGCAAAGCATTCTGATCCCTCCCCCTCAGAGCCATATGTGGCTCTGCCCCCTTGTGGTCTGTTGAATTTCAAATTCAAGCTCTGTTTTTATTGGCTGATTCAAATTCAAGCTCTGTTTTTATTGGCTGGTTACAAACTCTGTTTTTATTGGCTGGAAAATGGCGGGTCACCTTTTCTTTTTAGAAATGCTTATTTACCACCTGGAGAAGCAAGGGGACAATATTTTTTTTTATTTTTTTTCAGAGATTACCTGGCTAACATCAGTCTGTCAGGAGGTAGTGACAGAGTGAAGAAATATGTTCATAAAAAAAGCTACATACTGCAGCTTTAATTCAACCTTTATTTATACAGGCTAGCCTCGTTGAGCCACGGGGACTCATTTACAAGAGGGACCTGTTTCACTCACACCCAGGGTCAATTTTTAGAGTTACCAATCAACCTAACATGCATGTTTTTGGACTGTGGGAGGAAACCGGAGCACCCGGAGAAAACCCACGCATGCACGGAGAGAACATGCAAACTCCACCCAGAAAGGCCCCCGGACCAGGATTTGAATCTTGGACCTTCTCGCTAAGAGGCAGCAGCTCTACCAGTTGCGCCGCCGTGTTGCCCACGGTGGCGCAACTGGACTACAACACCAGTAAAAGAAACTAACAAGAAATACAAATACAAAGTACGACTGTGGTGATGCATAGTACATTATCACTGATGTCCCATCACAGTTTGGTAAATTTAAGCTGTCACATTTATTTTGTTAAAAATATTTCAGAACAAAGTTGGACAATTGAATGGATACTGTATATTGACCATTGGCATTTGGACTTCATTATATTATAGATTTTTAAGGATAATTATTTCCTTTATTTAGCTAGTAAATAATTTATTCACGAGGGCTTTGATCTATAAATAATTGCACAAGTCCATATCTAACACTGATTGTGTACAAACCATCTGATTTATTCCTAGCATCAATGCCTCTGACTTTCTCTCTTGCCCACAGCCAGTATGTCTAACAGCAGCTGACCCACTTCAGGGCACCACTGCCAATTTATTTCATCTATCTATTATAGTTTACCCGCTTCTTCAACTTTGGGTCATGGGGTTTCTAGTGCACATGTCCAACAATCATTATGCGAGAGGCAGGGTACCCAATAGG
>JBBPBX010012609.1:7023-36523 GCA_038048925.1 Garcialebias charrua
ATATAAATACTACTGATACTTGTACTACTATCTGTACTTGGCGGTTTTTCACTTATCGTGGGGCTTCAGGGTAAGGAGCCCCCGTGATGCACCCTGCAGATGATGGATGCTGTCTATCACGGTGCGCTAACATTCATAACTGGCTGTAACTACCATACCCACCACTTCACCCAGTATTCCCTGGTTAACTGGACATCATTAACCTCACGCAGACTCTCTCACTGGTACATTTTCATCTTTAAATCACTTCTTGGTCTGCTGCCTTCATACATCTCCTCCTACATGTCTCTGCGTGAGTGCAGCTACAGCGTGCGCTCTCAGGACATGATTACCTGCAGTGTTCCTCAGTGAGGACTGAACTAGACAAAAGAGCCTTCTCCTACTCTGCTCCTGCTTCCTGGAATATCTTGCAAAAAGACCTGAAGCTCTCGACCTTGACCTCTCTAAGTGACTTTAAACATCTGTTAAGTTCCTGGCAAGATCCAATGCAGACATGTTCCTGTTTTTAGTTTTCCACATTGTTTTATAACCTAACTGTTTTTATTTAGTTTGTTTTTTAATACCATTTTCTTTTATTTGGTCTTCTCCATTTGTATGCTTTTTATGAATGTCTACTGTAGTCATCACTCTTTGTTAAAATCAGGTCTTTCTTATAAATGAGTCCTGAGGCTCAGTGGGGTTAACCTGTATAAATAAAGGTTGAATGAATAAACGAGGGACTACTGTACACTATTTCTCCATAATAAATGAAAAAAATCGGATAGTCGAACCTCGGATTCAGGAGGAGCAGTGTGGTTTTCGTCCTGGTCGTGGAACACTGGACCAGCTCTACACCCTCAGCAGGGTCCTGGAGGGTGCGTGGGAGTTTGCCCAACCAGTTTACATGTGCTTTGTGGACTTGGAAAAGGCATTCGACCGCGTCCCTCGGGGGGTTCTGTGGGGGGTACTCCGGGAGTATGGGGTACCAGGCCCATTGATATGGGCTGTTAGGTCCCTGTACGACCGGTGTCAGAGCTTGGTCCGCATTGCCGGCAGTAAGTCAGGCTCGTTTCCAGTGAGAGTTGGACTCCGCCAAGGTTGCCCTTTGTCACCGATTCTGTTCATAACTTTTATGGACAGAATTTCTAGGCGCAGCCAAGGTGTTGAGAGGATCCGTTTTGGTGGCCTTAGAATCGCTTCTCTGTTTTTTGCAGATGATGTGGTCCTATTGGCTTCATCAGTTCGTGATCTACAGCTTTCGCTGGAGCGGTTTGCAGCTGAATGTGATGCGGCCGGGATGAGGATCAGTTCCTCCAAATCCGAGGCCATGGTCTTGAGCCGGAAAAGGGTAGCATGCCCTCTCCGGGTCGGGGAGGAGGTCCTGCCCCAAGTGGAGGAGTTTAAGTATCTCGGGATCTTGTTCACGAATGAGGGAAAACTGGAGCGTGAGATCGATAGGCGGATAGGTGCAGCGTCCGCAGTGAAGCGGGCGCTGTACCGGTCTGTCGTGGTGAAGAGAGAGCTGAGTCAAAAGGCAAAGCTCTCAATTTACCGATCGATCTACGTTCCCACCCTCATCTATGGTCATGAGCTTTGGGTTATGACCGAAAGAACAAGATCTCGGATACAAGCGGCTGAAATGAGTTTTCTCCGCAGGGTGTCTGGACTCTCCCTTAGAGATAGGGTGAGAAGCTCAGTCATCCGGGAGGGACTCGGAGTAGAGCCGCTGCTTCTCCACATCGAGAGGAGCCAGTTGAGGTGGCTCGGGCATCTGGTTAGGATGCCTCCTGGACGCCTCCCTGGTGAGGTGTTCCGGGCATGTCCCACCGGGAGGAGACCCAGAGGAAGACCCAGGACGCGCTGGAGGGACTATGTTTCTCGGCTGGCCTGGGAACGCCTTGGGATTCCCCCGGAGGAGCTGCTCCAAGTGGCTGGGGAGAGGGAAGTCTGGGCCTCCCTACTTAGGCTGCTACCCCCGCGACCCGACCCCGGATAAGCGGAAGAAAATGGATGGATGGATGGACATATGCCAGCACAGTTCATTGTTTAGTTTTTTTTTCATTGGCAAAAAGTAATATTTTTTATCTTGCGACCTGTCAAGGTTGTCCCCCGCCTCTTCTCGCACAGAGACTGCTGGATATGAGCACCAGTGACCCCCCTGTGACCCATAAAGGAAGAAGCAGTTAAAGGTAATGGATGGATGGATAGAATCTTTTCTTTTGTCTCATTAATGTAAAAATATCAATAAAAGTTAACAATCACTGGATGTTTTTAGTTTTATAATGTCACACCTACAAACCAGAGAAGCCCCCTCTATCAAACATAAAGTGGTCCATGGACCACCAGTTGATGATGACAGTTGTAGCAGGTTTTGTGGCTCTGACCATGTTTAATTTAAGTGAATGAAAGAGCAGAAATTTCTCTTTTGATGGTAAAGGTAGCAGACGCCTAACCTGGAGGACTCTAAATGTTCTGCTGTTGACAAATAGATGTTTGCGAAACAGATTTTTCTTTGGTCATTAAAAAACCCACCTCTCCAAAAGCACCTCTTCCGATAACTTTAAGAGACTCGAAGTCGACCAAGCCGAGTCTCGTCCTCTTGAGTCGCAGGAACTCCGTCTCCTTGCGAGCGTGCTGCGAGCGCCGCATCACCTTCTGCAGCAAACACAAACGTTCGGTCAGCGCACGGAGAGGTTTGTGCTCCTGCGACATTTTAAACGCTGCGGCCCCGACAAGGACCAGGACCGTACCTCCTCGTTTGGTAACCCCTCCTCCTCCATGGCTTTCTCGAGCTTCTTCTGCCTGGAAATGAGAAATGTCACTCTGTGTGAATATGAGGAAACCATGAAGTCTTCATTTTGTTTTTCAATAAACACACGAGAGGAAAAGTTTCGCCGGAAGAGTGGAGAACACCTGAAGGTGTTCAGGTGTAAACAAGGACTCAGGTGTCTCCTGCAGGATGCTCTGACCCGTGTTACCGTGACAACACATTGTCTCCGAGAACAGAAGTGACAGCAGCGTGTTTTGCTTACACTTTGGATGAAGCGACTCCCAACCACTCCCTTGTGCACGTGTGTTGAAATGGGAGACCAAACAGCAGCTACATTTACAGCCGCTCACTAAACCTGTCCCGTGCAGTGGCGGAGCTAGACTTTTATTGCTGGGGGGGCCGAGGGGGGGCCTATTTGTAAGGGGTCCACTTACAGTGGTAAAAATGGACTTGTCCCAACTTTTTTGGGATTTGTTTTTGCTATGTTATGCTAGTTTTTCATATTCTTTAAAAAAAATCCCCTTTAACAATCTCTTAAATATATACCGAGATCTGTCTGTTTTAACATTTTCTTCCAGACCATTCCACAATCTTATTCACTGAATTATTGTACACCGCTCCTTCAAACTGGTACGAAAACAAGGTTTCACAAACATTTCTGTCCCTTTAAGAAAATAAACAACATAAACTTTTTCTAAACAGCTTTAGTGTTTGACTTTGTCCACACTCATAAAACACACAATGAAGTACAAAAAAAAAAAATAAAAAATTCTTGGGGGGCGAATCAGATGGTCGGGGGGGCACTGGCCCCCCCCGGCCCCCCCTCTAGCTCCGCCACTGGTCCCGTGTGAGACGTAAACGCTGTTAGCGTGTTTGTTTTGGCCTGACTGTGTTTGACTTATCAAAACATCCCATGAACCTACTTTTAAGGACACTCTCAGAAGGTGGACATTTGTCTACAGCTGATTAACTTTTGAAAGCCAACTCAATACAAGATGGCTGCCACAGACCAAAAAAAAAAGGCTCTAACTCAGTCCATTTTATAGAGACTGAACTAAGTTTCGATGTGGTAGTAGCTGGGAATGATCCCCATTGTGTTCTGAGCACTGATTGCTTAAGAGCTTTGTTTAAAGGGGACCACATATTCAAAATTCACTTTTTAATGTTTTTTTACTCAACTTTGGGTATGAACTTCATTAAAAAAACTGTGCTAGGGCCAAAAAAATGCACCCAGTGGTTTATTTACTCTAAGTATATTTATTTATCTTTGATAGAAACGGTTCATTTCTCACTTCCTGTGGTTTGTGACGTCACAAACCGCAGCCACAACCCACAACCCCAACCTTTGTCCCGCCCCGTCACCTAGCAACCCCTGGTGATGCTCCACCCACTTCAGTATAAAAGAGGTGACGGTTGTTTTTCCTTATTTCATGTCAGCACAATGGCTAAAAATGTCACAGAGTCTAGCCAGCTAACGTGAGCGTTGCGAAGATTCTCTAACCCTCCTGGCCCAGATAATGGCATAGTTTTCAGATGGGAGTCTTGAATGAACAGCGATGCAGCATGTTGCAGTGTGTGTGTGTGTGTGTGTGTGTGTTGGTTTATGTGTCATAGCAGGCCAGACTACGTACCGCTAAACCACATTAACCAACCTGTGTGTGTGTTTGTGTGCGCGCTGAGGGGAGACAGCTATGGATTTTTAACGCTGTCATTAGGGGGGAGAGCAAATACACACCCTCGAGAGAACAAATGAGACCCGCGCGAGCGCAAATCAGACCCCGTGAGCGTGTGTGTGTGTGTCCGCTGCGAGTGACATCCGCTCCCTCCAGCGCGCGCGCACAGGGGGAGGGAGGGAGACGTATTACAGAGGAAAAATTAAAAATGACACGACAACTTGTACACGTCTGATCTGTCCCACAATAAATACGTCGCGGTCCAGTTCAGCTCAGCTATACAGGGCTCTGGGTGGCAGTAACGCGAGTTCAGACATCCTCGTCTGCCTTTGGAGGGCGGAGTTAATGTAAACAGATCTTTGAAGGGCGTGGCCACGAGATCTCATTATCATAAACCAGTCGTTCAAAACGAAAGTTAAAAATGGCAGAATTAAAAAGGGTATAATTGATGATCTAAGAATTATTTTGTGTATTAAATTGAATGAACAGTGTCTGGTAACCCCAAAGACATACCATAAAATTTTTAAAAACCTATCTGTGGTCTCCTTTAAAGTTTCTCCATTGGCTTTTTGAGTCAATCATGTCCATCTGTTAGAAAAATATCTAATGAACCACTAAACAGACTTAAACAACACTTTCAGGAAATGGTCACTGAGTGTACGTCTAAATAACTATTAATTTTTGGAGCCAACCCAGATTAAAAGGGCTGCCACAGACAACTGACCTTACAAAATAAATAAAAAGTTACTATTATTTCTGTCAACTTTACAGATATTTTTCTGAAATTTGGCATGATTGTAGCTAAGACTCATTCAACACATACTACAAGCTAATCATTGAGCAAAAACTTTGCTTAAAGCTTCCAGTGTTGGGAGTCAATCTTGTTTTTCTGTTAGCAAATTATCTCATGAACAACTGGACAGATTTGAGTGAAACTCTCAGAAAGTTATTCTTGACTGTTCATTTACAATTTATTAACTTTTAGAGTCACTCCAATTCACGAAGGCCACCGCAGCTAATCAAAAATAGCCAACACAAAAATGGCTGTAACTCAGTCAATTTTACAAATACAGGTAGTCCCCGACTTACGAGCACATCGACATACGAGGTTCCGGACTTACGAGCTGACTAACAAACAGTAAAGTTGTACAGAACATACAGAAAATACAGCACTGGTATGTGTTTTTAGATGAAAGTGTGTTAGCTAACCGTTTGTAAACAAGTTTCTGAGCATGTTTATGAACTAGTATGTACGTTTGTGTTGAAAAACGAGTGTTCATGGTAGCGCTAGCATACATTTTCTGAAAATCCGGACTTACGAGCGACACGTGTTTCGTGTTCCGACATACGAATTTTCGTCTTACGAGATAGTCGTAGTAACGGAACTCGCTCGTAAGTCGGAGACCACCTGTATTGAGCTAAATTTTAACATGATAGTGGCTGAGTCATTCACAACACACACTTTGAGCTTAAAGTGTTATGATAATGCATGGTGTTCTTTTCACATTGCTAGAACTCTGTCATTTCCACGAGGCCTTTAATTCCATGAGGTTTTTTTAACAAAAGGGTGTGACCCACGACCCTTGGAAGATTGATGACCCCTGAAGAAACAGATGGATTGAAGGACGTGTATCGCTGCACTGTGAAGGAGAGACAGGACGGTGCACCTCGTCTCGCGCTCCTCGTGCTGCGTGAGCAAAGTGCTGTAGAAGTTCTCCAGCGTCAGCTTGGCCACGGTCACCCTCTCCCGGGTGTGGTTGCTCATGGGAAGGGCAGCTGCCACCTCTCCCGTCATGGCCACACTATCCTGAGAGACAACAGCAAATGAACGAAGAATTAGGTAATTTGGTGAAAGATCATGTTTGTCTTTCTGTTCTGTACAAAGCTTTCACAGATTTCAGTGTTTCAGCTAAAATCTGTCTGTCTAATGTAAATACATCACATGTGTCAGTTTAGTACTTTATATCAGGCAAACCTACATGTTTACACGTACAGAACAAAGTATTCTATATTTATTCCTACATCCTGAGATTTTAACTATTTGATCTAAGTAAAATTTTAATGGTTTTAGTTAGATGAAGGTGTCAGATCTTAAAACCATTTAAAGCCTAAGCCGTACTTAGGCCTGTCACAATCAACAATTAATCAATTAATCGCATGATAAATGAAAATTATCAACCCCATTTTCATTTATCGACTTTATCATTTCTTCGTGTCTCTTTCTACTGAAGACACTGGATGACAAAAAGCTCAACTCAGGTGCTCTTCACTGACCCCTCCCTTCTCTTTTCTTTAAAATCTGTTTTAACCATCCAAAATGGCGTTTTTGGATCATTAAAAGCAGCTAAGCTAACAGGCCGACCTTGGGAAAAAACCTCTGTCTTGTTGAAGCTCCAAAATTCCCGGTTGAAACCTGTGCCTTTGTGTAAAAAGTTGTTTTTCTCTGCAAAAAGAAGCTGAGAACTTGTTTACTGATTTTTTTAATTAAAAGGTTTGTGTGAAAAATGCTATGCTAAAGTGCTCAAACTGCACTGAGCGTCCGCCATTTTGAGATCTGAAAAAAAGGAAGGAGAGACAGCCCATGTCACATCAAGGGGCCTCTCTCCCATTTTTCTTAGAGACGCTGCTCGCTCCCTCACCATCCATCCTTTGGTTAAAACAGTCTTATACTGCCATCCAGTGGTCAAAAAATGTACTACACAAAACGATTACCAAAATTTCTTCTTCAATTTGACTGTAATTGATAATTATTGTAGAATTTCAAACAATATTATCGTTTATTGCGATAATTTCTGAGACAAAGGCCAGCAAATTTTGTCATAGTGACAAGCCTAGCAGTTTCTGAAAACTCAACAGAATGTTCACCATCTGTTAAAAAATTTATTTTCTCGCACAGAATTTGACAGATCTTGAAAGTTTTGATCTTTGACCTTGCCCGTTTGTTTGCTGCTTTAAAAATATGATTTTTGTCTTTGACATTACAAACAAAAACCAAGAATAAAAAGAATGCAAACTTTTCAGTTGACAAATAGAGACAACTACATCCCCTCTTAAAGGAGCCAATGGCTCATCAAGATTTATGTTGGATGTAAACTCAAATTTTATAAGCCCATATTTTACTCACATTTACAAAAAAGTTAAAATAACAAATGTTTAAACTAAGATATGAACAATTTCAGAAAAAAAAAAAGATAATTTTGAATTGATGGCAGCAACACATCTCTAAATTGTTGTGACCGGTCCATATTTCCCACCGTGAAGCATACCCTCTTCATACACGTCTGTGAACATCTAGAAACTGAGGAGACTGGTTGTTAAAATCCTCCATTCTTGTCTGTTGGAAGATTTTAGCTGTTCAACATTCTCTTTGCTGGATGACAGCATATGTTGTTTTATAATCTGTATATACTTTTTTGGCGTGATGATTAGGCCTGTCACGATAAATTTTGCTGGGCGATTAATTGTCTCAGAATTTATTGCGATAAATTATAATATTGTTTGAAATTTGACAATACTGTAATTAGTAATTATTGTCATTATTATTATTATTGACATTATTATCAAAATTAAAAAGAAATGTTGGTTACCGTGTTGTTTTGAGTGTAGTACCTTTTTTGGACCATTGGATGGCAGTATAAGACTGTTTGAACTGAAGGATGGATAGTGAGGGAGCGAGCAGCGTGTCTCTTTAAGAAAAATGTGAGGGAGGCCCCTTGACGTGACATGGGCTGTCTCTCTTCAGTTCTCAAAATGGCAGGTGCTCGGTGTGGTTTGAGCTCTTTAACATAGCAATTTTCACACAAAGCTTGGGCCCAAACAAAGACACACAAGGACAAAAAACAAAACAGACAGGATAAGGCCTGGGAAACTACACACACGGGGAAACAGAAATGTTTAGACGGCCAGGAGACCGTCCCAAGGCAGAGGCTGGTTTGGCGGGCAGCCGGGAGGCCGTCCATCAGGCTGGAGTGTGTCGAGTGGGCAGCCAGGAGGCCGTCCATTAGGCAGAGGCTGGTCTGGCGGGTGGCCAGGACACCATCCAACAGGCTGAAGCGCGTCGGGCGGGCAGCCGGGAGGTCGTTCATCAGGCAGAGGCTGGTCAGGTGGGTGGCCAGGACGCCGTCCAACAGGCTGAAGTTAGTCAGGCGGGCAGCCGGGAGGTCGTCCATCGAAGGTCACAGGCGAGGAGATATCAGGCGGCGAGGAGATATCAGGCGGCGAGTCCAGCGTGCGGTCCGTAGGTGAGGAGTCATCAGGCGAGGAGTCATCAAGCGAAGTGTCAGATGAGTCGGGTTCTGCAGGCGGCGAGTCTGGCGTACGGTCTGCTGGTGGCGAGTCCGACGTGCAGTCTGCAGGCAAGGAGACGTCAGTCGAGGAAGCTTCAGGCGAGGAAGCTTCAAGCGAGTTGGCTTCTGCAGGTGGTGAGTCGGGTTCTGCAGGCAGTGAGTCTGCCGTGTGGTCTGCAGGCGAGGAGGCGTCAGGTGAGGAGTTGTTGGGCGGTGAGTCTGGCGTGTGGTCTACAGGCAACGAGTCTGGCGTGCGGTCTGCAGGTGAGGGGTTGTCAGGCGAAACATCGTCCAGCGAAGAGTCGTCTGGCGAAGTGTCATCGGGCAAGGAGTCCGACGTGCGGTCTGCAGACGAGGAGTCGTCAGGTAGCGAGTCCGGCGTGCGGTCCACAGGCGAGGAATCGTCCGGCGTGCGGCCTGCAGGCGAGGAGTCCGGTGTGGAGTCAGGCGAAGAGGTGTCAAGCGAAGAGGGTTCTACAGGCGGCGAGTCCGGTATGTGGTCTGCAAGCGAGGAATCGTCCGGCGTGCGGTCTGCAGGCAAGGAGTCATCAGGTAGCGAGTCCGACGTGCGGTCCATAGGCGAGAAGTCGTCCGGCGTGCGGTCTGCAGGCGAGGTGTCAGGCAAAGAGGCGTCAGGCGAGGAGTCCGGCATGCGGTCCGCAGGCGAGGAATCATCCGGCATGCAGTCTGCAGGCGAGGAATCGCCCGACATGGAGTCAGGCAAAGAGGCGTCAAGCGAAGAGGGTTCTGCCGGCGAGGAGTCTTCCGAGTCGGGGTCTGCAGGCGGCGAGTCCAGCGTGTCGGGCTCTGCAGGCAGCGAGACCAGAGGAGCCGGATCAGGCGGCGAGACCAGAGGAGCCGGATCAGGCGGCGAGACCAAGGAGCCGGATCAGGCGGCGAGACCAGAGGAGCCGGATCAGGCGGCGAGACCAGAGGAGCCGGACCAGGCGGCGAGACCAGAGGAGCCGGACCAGGCGGCGAGACCAGAGGAGACAGACAAGGCGGCGAGACCAGAGGATGCTAACATGTAGTGTGTTGTAGTGTGCTGTGTGTAAAGCTGATGAGCCGAATGCACTAAGCCAAACCCGTTATGTTCTCATTCAGGAAATAAAATGCCAGATCACCCAAAAACTTCTTGTCTTCCTTAAAAATCAACACAACGAAGAGTCGAGGGGTTATTTGTGCCAGACTATTACAGTGGAGTGAAGCAGAACCCGATTACATTCTGTCCTTATTCATACAGTGACTTTGGCACTCAGTGGATGCAAAGAGCCGCATGGAACCGACCAGATCCATTGGTGAATCAGAGTGCCGCCCTCTGGCCCACGAGAACTTCCGAGCAGGGAGGCGCCGCCCGGAGGTCAGGTGTTGTCTCTGGAGCCTCACCGGGACTTTTTTCATCTGGATTTGGACTCAATCTCAACCACTGTGTTGTCCCATGCTGTCCATCAGAAGATCCGGCTCCCTTCAAAAGCGTTTTGGTGCTCAAGGGCTGCATAGCCAACCAGAACTGGCAGGATAGGTCTGCCTACATGGAACTGAGTCGGACCGAAATCGAGCGGCTGGTCTGCAGAGCTGGTGAGTAAAATTTGCAGTACTATACAGTACATATACATATGTTGTTAAAACGATGTAGGTTTAAGAGTTTAGAACATTGCAAGAGTGTGGGAAGGGTTTATAAAGCCTTAAAATATGAAAAATACTGAAATGAACATAACGTCCCTACTTTGTGGATTTTCACTTATTGCCGGGGGTGGGGGGGTGGACATACGGTCGGTAACCCCCAAGATGAACGAGGGACTACCTCGCCACTGAGGGATTTACAGTAAATAGTGAATATTTGTAGTTTTCAAGATGAGTGTTTTTCTGGATGTGCAAGATGTTAGAGTGGATATATTGCATATCTCTGTGTGAGTGCAGCTACAGCGTGCGCTCTCAGGACATGATTACCTGCAGGCAGTGTTCCATCAGTGAGGACTGAGCTATGCAAAAGGGCCTTCTCCTACTCCGCTCCTGCTTCCTGGAATATCTTACAAAATATCTGAAGCTCTTGACCTTGACCTCTCTAAATGGTTTTAAGAATCTGTTGGAATCCTGGCAAGAACCAATGCAGACCTGTTCCTGTTTTTGATTTTCTACATCTGCCTTATAATCTGTCTGTTTTGCTACTTTGACATCTTTGTTTTAACTTGTTAAAAAATAAAAATAAAAATCTGTATGCCTCTTATGATTGTCTAGTGTTGATTGTCCAAGGAAAATCTACTGTTGCTGTTGTCATCATTCTTTGTTTGTAGCCAGGTCTCTCTTGTAAATGAGTCCTCGAGGCTCAATGGGATTAACCTGCCTAAATAAAGGTTGAATGAAAAAAATATGAAAAGAGAGGTAGGGTTTCTTTGCTTGTCTGAGGCAGCGCAAAGTGACAGATCCCAGGGAGTGGAGGGAGCAAATTTATACATGACCAGACACAATAGCGTAGCCAGGGGGTGGCCAGTGGTGGCTTTCACACAATATGACATGATAGATTAAATTTCAGCCACTCCTTTGGTCTTTTGAGGAAATTATACTTTTAAGCAACAAAAAACTAGAAAATGAATGGGGTAGTTGGTTACAGATATATTTGGAGGTGGCCATCTTGAGTTTTGATATGGCAACCTAATTTTTGATAGTGACCTTTCTAATGCTTAGATGCAGCCACACACCAAAATGGAAGTCGGTACTTCACCTATTTTCAAGTTGCCATGCTCACAACATGGACGGAAAGACAGAGGGTATTTCTAATGTCCCCTCATCACTTTGTGATGGGGGGACAATCAGAGCTGACATTTAGTCTGTAGTCCAGAAAATACAGCTTCAAACTATGTTGGAGAGATTATTTTTAAACTAAGCCCACATCTTTATATTCTTAATTTGTTTTATTTGCCTCATGGCTACGATGGAGCTTTAGGGCCACGCTAAAAAAATACATTGCCATGCTATGAAAAAAATAAAAAAATAAAAGCCATAAAATTAGGAGAATAAAGTCATATTACGAGAATAAAGTAATACAAGACTTTTTTTAACAGCTGTTGTTCTTTTTTCCCCCACGAGTCGGATCCACAACACGACCTGTCAATCAATCCAGTAGGCGTGTCAGCAAATGACCAATCCGAAGCTAAATGAGGCGTAATATTATCTGAGCTCCGACACGATAAAGCAGGGTTTACCATTTCAACTGTGGTAAAAGGAAGAATGTTTGTTAAACTTTATTATTATTGACGCTCTTACTCAAAACGTGTTCCAATACTGCCCCCTACTGTTGTGTTTTTGTATGCTGCTTCTGGGATGCATAACGTGACATCATTACGTCATGACTTTCACTTTTGTTTCCGTGTGAAAACAGTGCTCAGTGAGTGAAACTGTGCATGTAGCGCTGTTAGAGGTCTTCAATAAATATGCCAGAAAGAGGCTGAAGAGACCCAGCGACACTTATAAAAACATTTATCTTCAGATTGGTCATTTGCTGACACGCCTACTGGATTGACTGACAGGTCGTGTTGTGGATCCGACTCGTGGAAGAAGAAGAAAATACATAAACAAGAGCTGTAAAAAAAAAGTCTCATACGACTTTATTCTCGTAATACTACGAGTTTATTCTTGTATTATATGGCTTTTAATTATTTTATTTTTTGTGGCAATGTAATTTTTTTTTTTCTTAGCGTGGCCCTAAAGCTCCATATGTAGGAGTCTTACTTACGGCAAATAATAAAAGTAGAAGTTTAGTTTTGTCATTTTTAATTAACAGCATATTATTAAGAGCCGAGTTTGAAAACATTATGTAACAAAAAGGATAAAAGACAAGGGTGGAAGTGAATATAAATGGAACATTTTGGCTGTATGCCACCAGAAAGCCATGAATGGGCCTGGTTAGCTCACAAAGACATGAAACAGCTCTGCAACCCAGAGATAGGAGTCATGTTTCGTCTATTCCTCGGCCCTTTTCCCGTTTTGGCCCCAACAATCCCACAGAAGCACGAAAGCTTCCTGATTCCTGAGAAAAATCACTGATTCATTGTTGAAAAGACTTGGTTTGGAAAAAAAAGAGACATGGGAAAAAAACAGCGTAATTACATGTTGGGATTTGAACCTGTTGACCTGCACGTAACACTCCAAGGACAAGCCGTTTTCACACTTGACCACAACGCTAAACTAAAAGAAACTAGAAGAGTGTGAGTCCTGAGTTCTGGAACAATGCTGAAATTTGCTGAAGAAGCTGACGCTGAGCTGAAAGCTAAATGTAGCAAAATGCTATTATCGCTGCTAGGCCTTTACGTCAACAAATGTCATGTCAAGGTGGTGTAATTACACTGAACAAAAATATAAACAACATTTATGTTTTTGCTCCCATTTTTTACAAGCTGAACTCAAAGAACCACAACTTTTTCTATGTATACAACAGGCTGTTTTTTCCGATATTTCAATTTTTTTTTGTAAATCTGTGTTAGTGAGCACTTCTCCTTTACTGAGATAATCCATCCACCTCACAGGTGTGGGGTAGCAAGATGCTGATCAGACAGCGTGATTATTGCACAGGTGTGCCTTAGGCTGACTACAATAAAAAGCCACTACACTTTTATCACTACAGTAGTTAGTCATGAGAAACAGAAGATCCACCCTCAATTAACTCTAGAGTTTTACCTATCGAAACATAATAAAAAACGATCTGGTCTTAACTAGGTTCAAATATGATTTAAATCTAATATAAAGTGTACGAGAACACCCCACACCCCACACTGTCATCATTTCTAAAGCAAAACTGAAGCCAAAGTAAAAAAATATTGTGTCAGAAATAGCTTCCAGAGGATAAGACAGAAGTCATCAGTCAAGAACTATTGATTTAATGGAATAATAAAGTAATTACATTTTGAGGAAAACAATAAAAAATAAAAACCAAGGCTAAACCTCACCCTGTTACATGCCACAGTATGAAAGTACTTCATTCCATAGCTTCGGCATGTCAAATCCACTTCTTCACCTCCATATTTTTTCAGTAGTACCTCAGGGGTAAAAGCTTGTCCATCCTGTTTTTTCTACAAAGTAATATGCATGGTCTTTTATCATCAGTGTGGCCACTTCTATAAAAGCAGGAGTTTTGGCAGTAACCCACTCATGCCAGCTGTAAAGCACAGTGGTGGAGTGCTGATGATCTGGGCTTGTTTTGCTGCTACAGGACCTGGGCAGCTTGAAGTCATTGAACTCTGTAGACGAGAGGATTCTAGTCAAAAGTGAGGCCGTCTGTCTAACAGGTGGTTGGCCTCAACACGACTGAACTGCTGTAAGAGAACAGCAAATAAACAAATGTCTGCAAACTTCAATTAACTGGAGCCAAGTTGTAAAGAAGAGTGGGCTTTCAATTCATGCTGCTAAAAGTGGTTTTACACGTTACCAGTAAGTCACAAGCAACGACTTGAGCCATGATCCAGCCTTTCTCGAGAAGGCTACAGCTAAAATCCAGCACTACACGTACCTTCACCTAGACAATTAAATCAAAGCAGCACCTAGAATCAAACACACATATTCATGGGATGGAAAACCATAGGCTCCTTTCAAATAAAGGATGTCAGTAGAGTGGCGAAAGCACTTGCTTATGTCCACTCATCCCTCCAAACCAGCTACAAACTAAGCCCTCATCCACACGGGAACAGCATTTTGTGAATACACAAAGGTCATTTATTATTATTTCAGTCTTACAGGGGCCACTGAACAGCATTTTTAGAAACGAGGTTCCAAATGAAATAAAATAATTACCCCGGAGTTTTTGTGTGGACAGCCAAAATGAAAACAATCATGTCTGATCTGACTCTGTTCAAAACCAGACTGAAGACCCACTTGTTCAAAAAAGCTTTCAGTGTGTAACTTTTATTACTTTTGGTATTTTAATATGTAGCATTTTTTATTTCCATTGCCTTTCTATTTCCACTTGTTCAAATAAGCTTCCAGTGTGTAACTTTTATTACTTTTGGTATTTTAATATGTAACATTTTTTTATTTCCATTGCCTTTTTATTTCCACTTGTTCAAAAAAGCTTTCAGTGTATACCGGTAACTTTTATTACTTGTGTTATTTTAGTGTTATTTTAGTATGTAGCATTTTTTATTTCCATTGCCTTCTTTTATTGCTGTTGTTTCCTATTCTATTTTCATTGATTTATTATTCCAGTTTATTCATCTTTTTATCCTGTTAAGCACCTTGGTCAATGCAAGGCATTGTAGGAAGGTGCTATACAAATAAAGTTTATTATTATTATTATTATTATTATTATGTCATAGCCCCCCCTTAATCTAGCAAACAACTCCAAACATGACAACAACAATGACAAAACCTCTGCTTGTGTTTGTGTTGTAGATGCTAGTTGCTCGACTACAGCAAACCCTTCATATACAGGTAGTCCTCGGGTTACGACGGTCTCGAGTTACGACGTTTCGTGGTTACGGCACATCTCCCATTAAAAAAAAAATATATATATATATATACTGTATATATATACTGTATACATAGTTCCCATGTGACGTCAATCTGTGGGTTGTCCTGTTTGACCCTCCCACAGGAAGGCTAAGCAGCAGTTGGAGCGCGTTCTAATGGATGTCCATTTTTCACGTTGTTTTTTTTGTTAATTTCTAATTAATTGCAATGGTTACTGCGTGTTGTGTCAGTGGGTGTTCCAGTCGGGTAGACGTTTGGGCAACGCGCAGGTTTCACTTAATCAAAAAAAAAGTAAACGTGAAGGATTTATCTCATCGGAGAAGCTGGACTGCAGCCCTCTCTCTGAGTCTGCTCGGATCTGCTCTGGAAGACGTCGTCCTTTTGGCCGGTAAACAAAATATTCTACATAAATCATTTTGTGAAACTATGTCAGAACAATGTTAGAGTACAACTGTCTGTGAGTTAGAGCTGTTTTTTTTTATTATTATTTAGCGACACCGTCTTGCATGCTGTGGCTAGCTTAGCATCTCGCTAACGGACAATGGCCTCCTCACGGTCCACCGGGACCGGCGGGGGGAGACCGTCCCAGTGGGAGAAGGAGGACGGGAGCCAAGTCGTGCGGGCGACGCGTCGGTCCCATGGGACGTGCCCCCGCGGCCGCGACGGATCCACGCCGTCCGACCTGAGCTGGAGGGACTCTCCGCTCCAGTGCTAACAACATGCTAACTTCCAACACGGTAACACTCAAGTGCTGGTTCTGGTCCGTGTTCAGCCTGGACTGTTTGTGCTGGCTGTGTGTTATTTTAGTTAAACCTTTTTTTAGCTGGTTAGATATGATTGAGACAGTTTACACATCTTTTTTGGATTTAAAGCTGTGAAGCTCTGCGCTGTGAAGCCGGTGTGCTGTGAAGCCGGTGTGCGCTCTTTGTAGTAATTAAATAATTAATGATATCGGAGTAACTACTTTGTGACAAGTTGTCTGATTCGTCTGCCATGATTTCTTTCTCAAACTCATTTAACTCGACCACTGCCAGTTTGCTCTTGTTCCTTGGTGAAGCTGTGGTAGCTCGTGTTTTTGTCCGTATAATTTGCTCTGGCTGTTCGCCATCTTTGCCTTCTCTGCCTTCAGATGTGGCGCGGAAACCGGTTGGGGGCGTGTCTGGGAACTATGTATTTTGAAAAGCCGAGCTACGCAGTTTCCGGTTTTACGTCGTAACGTAGCGGCGGAGAAATACTGCACTGTACTCTCTAAAAAAGCTAAGTCTGGTCCTCTGGACATTCAAAAATCAAAACAAAACTGTACTGTGAATGCGGTTTTACGTCGTAAACGAATAGAGAATACGGAGGATGGACCAAGCTGGACGGTGGTTTTATGTCGTAAACGAATGAAGAATACGGCCGACGGACTGAGGAAACGGCGTCACCTGCTTCCCAGTAGGCCATAACTCTTTTTTCCCTTCATTATGGCTCCCAAATGTATGTGTTTTTTGATAATTATGTAGGGTACTGTGTTAGGATAGGCTAAGTGCTTGGTAATACAGTACAGGTAGTCCCCGATTTACGAGCGCTCTGATCTGCGAGGTTCCAGACTTACGAGCTGCGAATTTTTGGAAAAAACGAAAAAAATACTGAGTTTTCATGTGTTTTTTCACCACAGTTAGTTAGATAAGCATATGGACACACGTTTCCGATCATTTTTATGCACTCATAAGCAGTTTTTGGATGAAAATAGAGTGTTTGTAGTCGCGCTAGCGAAAACCGTTCCAATTTACGAGCGAAATTCCGGATTTACGAGAGAAATGGCGGCCGTTCCAAATTACGAGATTTCCGGTTTACGAGGGCCTCGTTGTGACGGATCTCGCTCGTAAATCGGGGACTACCTGTACTGTACATGTATATGGTCCAGTATATATCGACTAACGTCGAAAATCTGTTTACAACGACGCGTAGGAACGGATCTACGCCGTAAGTCGAGGACTACCTGTACTGTATTACCTCAACCAATAAACAAGGCTGTACTCATGCCTCCACTCATAGGTCAATCTATGTTCCTCCCTCTTTTGGTAACACATTGACTTTTCATCCTCTTGGCAAAATCCACCACCACCTGTCCTTCCTGGTTCCTTTCCTTGACACCAAACATACCCCCATTACTTCACTCTTTTCACCTCTACTACATTATTTGCCAACTCCTTCCTCAGGACCAACAATACTCCCAGTTCTCTTTCTAATCACATCATGGCAAAACAGTTTAAACCCTGCTCCAATGCTGCAAGCCTTGCTGCCCTTCCACTTGGTCTCTTGGACACATAAAACATCTACCTTCCTTCTCTGCATCATGTCAGCCAGCTCTCTACCTTTGCCTGTCATTGGCCCTCATTCACGAACCGTTCGTACGCACAGATTTGTTCTTAAACTGTGCGTACGAGTGATTTAGGATCATTTGTGGCATTCAACAATGTTTTCGTATCCTAAGATTTTTTTCAGATACGAACAAAATTTACGAGTGGTCCGGACCTGTCGTATATTTTAGGAGCGTCAGTCTGCTGTCATCCAGACGGAATTTCTCCACTAATAACTTCATATTTCGTTATTTAGAAAATATTTTGGGTTTAAAAAAATCACGCACCATAATTATTCTTGACAATAGGTTATTCTGTTTGAATTAGAATTATAATTTTAAGTTTAATTTGTCTGGTGTGTCGCGCAGGCTTCAGTGAGTCGTGCGCTCCCCTTGGTCATCAAAGCCCTCCTCATATTAACACCCAGGTACATAAAATTCCCATACACCGCCGCAGAACAAGTACGAATTAAGACTGATTTTCATGCTATTGCTGGACTGCTGTGCCAAACACCATCGGAGCAATAGATTATTATATCTGATTCGAAATATAACCTGCAGAATGTGGTTGCGCGATGACCAGGAGGAGCGCGCATGACTCATTTGTGCTGCAAAACATGTTGGCACGCGCGCAGCATGGCATTTATTGTCCATCCATCTCGGTAACGCAGACTATTCCTCCTGTCCGTGCTGCGGCGAGACGTTTGTTTGAAGCCATTTTCAGATCAAACCATTTATTCTTGATTTCTGATACTGTACGACCCACGGGAGACACAACATATGCACTACAATATTAATATGAAGTTAACTGTAGTTTCGAGACATTTTAAAATGCTTCTGTTCAAAAACACATCCGACACTTGCGGGGGGGGGGGGGTAGCGGTGCGCTCTTCTGAATAAGTGAAACTATAATGTAACACAGTTGTTTACACTAAAATTAAAAATATTTGACCATCCGACACTTGCGGGGGGGGGGGGGGTAGCGGTGCGCCACAGCGCGACTGAGAGCAGAACTTCAATCTCCGAACGCGTGAAGTTCTTCTTTTTACTTCTTGATTTTGAATGAATGGACACTTCCTGCTGTCAAAAGGCAGGAAACGTGGCCTTATATGGTGTTTTGAGGGGTGGGAATTATGTAAATGACCTCTCCGCGAGCACGCGCAGGTGGATAGAACAGGTGGGATTCATTAAATTTACGCAGCTCGTTTACACACTTTTCCTGTGGATAGAAGAGTTTGTTGATCTGACGTGGCATGTTCGTACGAACGCTTCGTACGAACAAAAGTAAGAGAAATTTAGGATAAAAATACGAACATGTTCGTGCATGAGGGCCATTGTTCCCACATTTAGAGATGCCACCCTCAGTCCTACTTTCTTGACTTTCCTCTTCTGCCTCTGTCTCCTGACACGTTTTCCTCCAGGTGGTCTTTGACTAACAGTAGCACAATATCCGCCGGCACCCTGTCAAAAGCACCGGTGGCAGTCGCTGTTAACCTGGTCGCTACACTGCCATTTTTTATAGGTGTGTAATTTTTTTTGTCTAATATTCAAATATCTGCAAGAAAATCCTTCCCTCCAGGCATTGCTTGTTGGACACCCTGCATCCATTATATTCATGTGTTTGTACCATTACGGCTCCAAGTCCAAAGTAGTTTAATGGAACACAAAGCAGAAAATTCACTTTGTCGTCAGTGCACAAAAAAATTGAGGGTTTTGTTATTGTACAGTAGTCCCTTGATACTTCGCGGTTCAACATTTGCAGACTCACTCTTTCGCGGGGTTTCAACAGAAGATTGTACACAACACATGATTATCAACTTTAATCTACAAGTACTCACATGATTGGACAGTATAGGATAAAAAGTTAATGGGAGCGGGAAAAAAAAATACTTCGGACAGGTCACAGGTGCGACCATTTTGTAGTTTTCTTTCAATAAACTTACACTGTATTGCAAGTCAAAAGAACTACAAGGCCCAGAAGCCAACAGTGCTTCCAGACGCTTCTTTCATGCCAAAATTCAAAGAACAGCAATGGAGGGAGCAAACACCAGTGGAGAAACTAATGTGGTAAATATAGTTTTGCAACGCAAAGTCAGAAGTAACAATCTATCTATTAAGGTCAGAAGAACTGGCAGGAAAGTCACAAAAACTCCTGAAGCTGAACTCGTCCTTGAAGATGTAGTAGTATCTTCACTGGTGAGTACCCATAACATTTTGCAGTACTGTACAGTACATATACCGGTACATATGTTATTAAAATGAAGTAGGTTTAAGAATTTAGAATATTGTTAAGAACATTGCAAGAATGAGAAGGGTTTAATAAAGCCTTAAAATACATATAAATACTAAAATAAATAGTGTTTCTACTTCACGGTTTTTCACCTATTGTGTGGATGTCTGGAACGCAACCTCCACGATAATCGATGGACTACTGTATTCATCATCCCATCTTTTTTCTTGTTTAAACAGTTTAGAGTGCCTGTTCCTTGTCTTGTTTCCTGTTTTTGTTGTGCTTTTGTGGCAGCGTTACAGCACCACATACTTTCTTGGCATAGTTACAAGTGCATTTGGTTTGTTTTCTGTGTTTCTGTGTGGATGAAAACATTTGTAGAAACTGTGCCATGTTTATAAAGATATTGTTTTAGAAATTTTTTTTAGAAAGACTTTCTGAGTGGACGAGGCCTAACTTTCTCAAACTACTTCTATAGGTTTTTTTAAAAAAAATGTGTGTGTGTGTGTGTGTGTGCGTGGGGGGTTCACAATTAAATCCTTGTTCACGCAGAAATTATATATTTTTAAAAACTGTGCATTGAAAAAAATGCTGCTCCCATGTACTTTTTATTTTGACTGTCCTTTTGCTATTTTGTTTTGATTTGTTAAAAAAAATTGTATGCCTCTTTTGTGACTGTCTATTGTTGTTACTCACTGTTGTCATCACCCTTTGTTAAAATCAGGTCTCTCTTGTAAATGAGTCCCCGAGGCTCAATGGAATTAACATGTCTAAATACAGGTTGAATGAAAGATGAAGCCTTGTGTCTGAAGAACTGATTACAATGGCCACTTATAAGACTCCTGAATAACCAAAGATTTTATTTACGTCTCTAATCAATGTTGAACTAGAAAGGGCAAAAAGATGTGGAATAATAATAATAATAATAATAATAATGTCTATTCCTGTCATCTGCGTATGTTTCCCATACACAGACGAAATTCGTCTCTGCATTTTACCAGGTGGTGCAGTGAGCAGCCCGAAAGCGCCCGGGGAGCTGGAGAAATAGGTGTGCACTCATAGACACCCCAAGCTGGGTAGTGGCCGGGGCGCGATGACAGTATTCATGGTTTTTACACAGAAACCCACTTCAAATTGTACAACTTATTCCTTTAAAGAACTCAGACAACAACAATGTCAGGACTTTGTGGTGCCTTAACTAATTTTCCATAATTTGTTTGTCAAAACTTTCTAAAGTTCATAGGTTTTTATTCCCAAATTATTCCCAAATCTTATCTCACTGATCTGATGCAGCCATATGGCCCACAGCGGTCACTGAGGTCAGCAGACCAGATGCTATTATTGGTTCCAGGCACTCGTCTATAGCTCAGACAGAGGCAACAGGGCCTTCTCTGTTGCAGGTCCAAAACTGTGGAATGAGTTACTGCATGTCAGGCAGGCTCCCTCTCTCACTGCTTTTAAGTCTTGTTTGCAAACGTTTTTATTCCCAGGCTTTTGACACTGTGTGAGTTGGTTTTATCTTGTCTGTATTCAATGATGTTAGTCACTTAGTTCTGATCTTTACCTATTTGGATCTACGTAGTTTTTCCTTTTGCTTGGTTTGTTTCTGCTGTCATGCTCTTTGGTTGAGAGGGTCCTCGCTGCAGCTTGCGGATGACGGCAGTGGCAGTCCCGGAAGTGGTTATTGCATTCCGGAAATGAAGGGGGCGCTAGTGGCGCTATTAAGGGGGCACTAGTGGCGCTATTAAAACACGCAACAACAACAAAATGAATGGAAATTAATATTTTAAAGGCACTAGTGGCGCTATTCTAAAAAAAAAAATGGAAGTTAATATTTTAAAGGCGCTAGTGGTTCTATTACAATTTTTTTAATGGAAATTAATATTTTAAAGACAAATGTTTATGTTTATTAAATTTGTTCTTTTTTTTTTTACAAAAGAAACAATACAAGACAATCCCATAAATGATAATGTACAAAATATAAAAAAATGAAAGGTAGCAGAAAGAAGAATAAATCTTATTATATCTGCCCCTTTTTTCCAACAATCAGATTAAACAATAATAATCTTCAACCAACAGTACAAAATGACTAACTCTTTCTAATTTTCTAACTAATACAATACACATTACGCTATTTCATTTTTTTAACACATTCGTTTTGATCATTTTCTTAAATGTAAACATTGACTTGGCATTTTTAACTACATTCTCCAAGCCATTCCATAATCTAATTCCCTGGATTGAGGTAGAACGTCCCTTCAAACTAGTTCTGAATTGTGGTTTTACAAACATCTCTGTCCCCTTAAGATTATAACAACTTTGTCTTTTAACAAAATGCATTTGGATATTTAAAGGTAATGCATTATTTTGAGCCCTATACATAACTGATAAAATATTATAGTCTACCAAATCATGGAACTTCAATAACTTCAGTTGATAAAATAATGTACAAATGTACATTAGGAACACTATCCATCCATTAATTATCATACATGCACGCTTATCCCTATTACAATTTTTTTAATGGAAATTAATATTTTAAAGACAAATACATTACATTAGGAACACATTTATCCATCCATTAATTATCATACACACACGCGTATCCCTATACTGTAGTGGGTTTGCCAGAGCTGCATTCCAAAAACTATAATATGCTTGGTTGCAGGTGAGCTCAAATATTATCGTTGTTTACCATAATGTGTCATTGGAAACTTCATAAACTGCACTCAAATATCCAATTGTTTCAAAACCCAAAGGGATTAATTAACACTCAGAGAGAGAAAGTAGTTTTTAGAACGTTTGTCAAGAAATGATCAGCAGTCGGATCCCGGCAGTAGACGTTGCAAGAATGGTTCACTGTGGATGAATAAATTTGATTCTATATGAAAACATTTTTAAATAGTCACCGGATACATAAATTAAGCCTGTGTGTAAATTGTAACAGTCTTCAGTTCAGCCAATCAGCTCAGCTGCCTCCGGTGTCGGTCTCCTCATCTCCTCTAATTACCCTTCATAAAGTCCGGCTTGATGTGAACAACTGCTCCTCACCTGAGTTTCCATCACCTCCACTCGGTCTCCACTGTCGCTGAGCATACCTTTAATTTTTGTATTTATTGTATGTTTGTAACTGAACATGTTTCTGTATGTGGTTGCTTTATTAAAAAAAACAACTACATATTGATTCTGATTGTTAAAACATTAACAACCTCACCGTATATAAGGTTTGTAAAGAAAACTTGTATTGATTCCAGTCATTATTCAGAAATTATACTGTATTAAAGAAGATTGAATGTACACATATAAAATACTGAAAGTTATTAGTGCTTGCATTTCACATTTTTAAAACAAGGTTATTCAATTGTTAAACAATGCTGTTACAATATATGTACAACTACTTTATTGGTTCTACTTTCTCTTTAATATATTAGAGCTACAATGTAACTTTGCCTGGAAACAACACCATTTCTACAAAAAACTAAAAAAAAGTAAATCAAAACTACAACAAAAGGAACACTCAAAAATGTACATAATGTTTAAATAACACATTGTGAAAAACAAAAGGATGACTGAACAATTCAAAAGGCTAATGTACTTCAGCAGAAATGATTTAAAAAGACATGTCACCAAAAAAGAACAACAATGTGTGACAACTGAAATGTGTGAACGACAGTGTAAAACAACTAATATTCTCCCTGCATTCAGTACTGACATTCAGGGCAGTGTCCAGGTATGCCATCAGAGTAGTAACGAGGGTACTCTCCTCGTCTTCCATTTCCGGTGAAGCCCACACAGTCTATATATGCCGGTTGCAGGAAGAACACGTAACAACAGTAAAATAATAATTAACACTTTATATCTCTCAGCATCGTACCCTTTCCATCTGTACTGTCATGAAAATGCTGTGGAAACAAAACATTTTTTCTTGTTAAAAAAAAAAAATCATTTATGGTTTCAGTGTCAATTGCACATTAAGAAATACACATATAAATTTATAGTTATGTGTACATTTTAAAAATTAACCTCAATTTCAACCTGGAGAGACTCACAAAACGAGAGAAAGCGAATACAATTGAAATGTTTTATTGATTAAGGTTTCTTTGGCGCTCGGGCCCCGGCGGAGGGCATGCATGCCGGACTGCTGAGAGCTTGAATGTCCGGCATAGGGAGATAGATTGGATATCTACCCCCCGGGACCCGAACCCGGTGGTGGAGAAGGGATCGCAGACGTCCAATCCATCCCACCGGTACGTGAAGGATGGCCAGCCAGCGGCCGACGGCTCCGGTCAACCCTGAGACGAACACCAGCGCAGAACCTCCATCCTGAGCAAGCACGAAGCGACAGTGGGAAGGAAAAACTCCCTCAAGAGGAAGAAACCTCCAGCAGAACCAGGCTCAGGACAAGCGGCCATCTGCCATGACCGGCTGGGTCGCAGGGGACAGGAAGCAGGAACGCACACAGCAGCAGGACCAAGACGAAGGCGAGCAGGACAACCCCAGGCGGTGGAGGCGGGACGAAGAACAGGGGAGAACCGAGGAACCAGAAACCCCGGGAGGAGACGGGGAGGTGGAGGGAGGCGACTAGACTGGCAACGGGCAAACAGGAAGAGCTGAGGAAAGGGACGCCTTATATCCAGGTGGACGGTTGATGAGTGATTCGATGCAGCTGGGTGAGTCTCGCCATTGTTGAATTTTCGTCTTCGACTCCATTTGTGCCTTTGTTACTTTGGCATAGGTGTGGTCATCAGCACACAGAGTCTGTAAAAATATAGATACAGTATTTTCAAAGTCTAAGATGAACCCAAGTCCAAATAACATAAAAACTGCTTCAACCTTTTTAATTGTTCTATACTGATTTTGTTTCAGATTTTAAAAATTAAGCATAGCATAAAAGTGCATTGTGAACGGACATAATACAAATTACATGATTCAAAACTACACATGTATGAATTTGAAGAGGGAAGTATTAACTAATTAATTAGATTTCCCCATTTACTCTGTAACTTTTGACTAATATATATATATATATATATATATATATATATATATATATATATATATATATATATATATATACACATACTATTTTGCCATATGTTAATACTTTTTTTTGTAGATTTTGTTGATATGCAACCTAATGCAAGTAACTTTACTGAATGAAGAACCTATTTTAACCCACAAATAAACATGACACGCAGATAAATGTTGTTTATGTTAGGTTTCTTCTAACATTAGTTTGTTGACTTATATACTAAAAATATATTGAAGTAGAGGGTACTACACCCACCTATGATGGCAGCTTGTAGTTTATTTAAAATAAAATAAAAAAGACTTTCCAGAAATGTTGGTGTACAAAAACCTATATAAAAAAAAGATTAACATTTAATGGTAAAAAAACCACTATAAAACTGTTAAGAATGTAAATAAATAAATAAATAGAATAAATAAATAAATTATAGTGTAAGTGTAGTTTCACATACCGTTATGTTGAACCGTAGGGGACAGCAATATAAATTTAACCTTACCCTGTATGAATTACGAATTTCAATTGTTTACAGCTGTTAATTATATGTTCAACCTCATCTAGAAAAGCGTTTTTTTGATTTACTATGTGAAAAAAGTTTTAAGAAGGTAAAAATACCTTTTACTGACGTGCGTTTTCCACTGTGGATCGTGTGGCCTTCACCTCTCAACTTGCGCTGACAGTGGTCCGTCTGCAGGCTACAGCGATCATGAAAATAGCGCCCCCTTCATTTCCGGAGTGCAATAACCACTTCCGGGACTGCCACTGCCGTCATCCGCAAGCTGCAGCGAGGTGTACTTGCTTTGGTTGGCCTTGTTGCTGTTTTAAGCGCTTTATAAATAAAGTGGTATGGTATGGTACTAAAATCTCTCTGCTGGCTTGGGCTGCCAGTTTAGCTCTTTAAAAGTAGTTCTAGTTGTTAATTTAAGATACATTTAAATTTACTTCAGAGATAGTTTGAAATATCAGATTTTGACAATGTCACCTGGACAAAGAAGCAGCTAAGGGGAATTGAACAAACATACATCTACTACGACATAGGCCTGTCACGATAGCAAACTTTGCTGAGTGACTAATTATATCATAAATGATTGTGATAAACAATAATATTGTTTGAAATTTGACAATAATTAATAACTATTGTCAAATTTAAGAAAAAATGTTAGTTAATTTTTGTAGTACCTTTTTTGACAACTGAATGGCAGAATAAGACAGTTTGAACCGAAGAATGGATAGTGAGGGAGCGAGCAGGGTGTCTCTTTAAGAAAAATGGGAGGGAGGCCCCTTGACATGACATGAGTTGTCTCTCCTTCCCATTTTTTGATTCTCAAAATGCCGGATGCTCGTGTGGTTTGAGCTCTTTAGTATAGCATTTGTCACACAAAGCTTTTAATAAAAAAATCAGTAAACAAGTTTTCAGCTTCTTTTTGCAGAGAAAAACAACTTAAGGCATGAAGGCACAGGTTTCAACCGTGAATTTTGGAGCTTCGACAAGACGGAGGTTTTTTCCTGAGGTCGGCCTGTTAACTTAGCTTCTCATCTTTTCTGCTTTTAATGATCCAAAATCGTGATTTTGGACAATTAAAACAGATGTTAAGATTTTTTGGTGAGAACAGGGAACATGTGGAAGAGAACTTGGAGAGGTGGAGGTATGCACTTGAAATAAGAGGAATGAAAGTCAGCCGTAGTAAGACAGAGTACATGTGTGTGAATGAGAGGGAGGCTGGTGGAACAGTGAGGCTACAAGGAGCAGAGGTCACAAAGGTGCAGGACTTCAAGTACTTGGGGTCCACTGTCCAGGAAAATGGGGAATGTGGTAAAGAGGTGAAGAAGAGAGTCCAGGCAGGATGGAGTGGATGGAGAAAAGTTTCAGGAGTGATTTGTGACAAAAAGGTGTCAGCAAAGGTCAAAGGAAAAGTTTACAAGACAGTGGTGAGACCAGCTATGTTGTATGGTCTGGAGACAGAGACATGGACAAAAAGACAGGAGAAAGAACTGGAAGTAGCAGAAATGAAGATGTTGAGGTTCTCCTTAGGAGTGACAAGGATGGATAAGATCAGGAATGAGATCATCAGAGGTACAGCACATGTTGAACAACTGGGAGATAAAGTTAGGCTAGACTGAGATGGTTTGGACATGTCCAGAGGAGAGACAGTGGGTATATTGGTAGAAGGATGTTAGAAATGCAGCTGCCAGGAAAAAGACAAAGAGGAGATACAGTATATGGATGCAGTTAAAGAGGACATGAAGGTTTATGTTTATGTTTATTAAATTTGTTCTTTTTTTTTTTACAAAAGAAACACAATACAAGACAATCCCATAAATGATAACGTACAAAATATATAAAAATGAAAGGTAGCAGAAAGAAGAATAAATCTTATTATATCTGCCCCGTTTTTCAAACAATCAGATTAAACAATAATAATATTCCACCAACAGTACAAAATGACTAACTCTTTCTAATTTTCTAACTACCGTAATACAATACACAATACGTCATTTCATATATATATATATTTAACAAATTCATTTTGATCATTTTCTTAAAGGTAGTTGGAGTGAGGACAGAGGATGCAGAGGACAGAGGAGGTGGAGGATGACTCACTATGGTGACCCCTGAAGAGGGAAAAGCCGAAAGAAGCAGAAGAAGAAGAAAACAGATTTTAAAGGGAAAAGAGAAAGGGAGGGGGGTCAGTGAAGAACACCGGAGTTTAATATTTTGTCATCCAGTGTTTTCAGAAAGAGAGAGACACGAAGAAACGATAAAGCTGATAAATGAAAACGAGGTTGATCATTTTCATTAATCATGTGGTTAATTGAGTTCTTGTTTATTGCGACAGGCCAACTCTGACACATAGTTCATAAAAGTTGTGGAGTAGAAGTTTACGCTTGCTGCCCCAACAAGGTGGAAATCATCACTTTAACAGTTGCCTTACAGCCGAACCAGTTCTCGGTGGGATTTAATTTGGCTTAAAGTGAACCAGACCCACCCTGTAGCCAAACAAACAAGACTGCAGCCTTCAGGCTCTTACAAGGAAGGCACTATAGATGTGACAGCTATTTAGAAACTCCAGCAAACAGTCTGAAACAGTCCATCAAAGCTGAAACCCACGAAACACTTCGGTTAAACATCTGGTTGCGAAAGAAAGTGTTAACTCCAATTGTACAAGACAGCAACAACATGTAGAATAAAACAACATCTGACCATAAACAGGCAGTCCCCAAGGATTTGTTTAAAGACAACGTTTTTTTTTGCTGTCATGTTATATAAAAGCAGCTGAAAATGAATATAATTATACTACCACGCTGAAACTTACCAAGCAGGCATTTAGTCAACAAAGACTGTGTGTGCTTTTTATAAAAACGAGAGGAAATTCCAGCAGGAGACCCAGCTGTGTCACTTTTTCCTCGCTAAAAGCTACTTCTGTACGTTTGGTGTGAAACTCTCCTGTTAGGGTGCTCCACTCTCAGACGCACTCCACCCTTTTCGGGTCTGTGTGAGTCTTTCCATTGTGAATGAAAGGGCTCAGTCATGAGAACACACATGTGCACGCACACACGCGTATGTAAATAACCATGGAAATGATGGTGGCGTAAAACTCCTGAGATCAGAGCTGTTTTAAGATGGCAGCAGTGTACTTTGGGTTAAGCTGCAGACTTAAAGGTACTCACTGAGAAATATAAAACCAAATAGGTTTTATCCTAACCCTAAATCAAATGGTGCAGTTTGAAAGAGTTTACACCAGCAGATTTCCATATACAGGTAGACCTCGGGTTACGACGATCTCGGGTTACGACGATCTCGAGTTACGACGTTTCGTGGTTACGACGCATCTCTCATTTACTATGAAAAGCCTTATTTCGAGTTACACAGTTTTACGTGATAAACGTTGTGACGCAGCGGCGGAAGAATACACTGCACTGTAGTACTGTGAACTCGGTTTTACGTCGTAAACCGAATGCGGAATACGGCAGATGGACCGGTTTTATGTTGTAAACGTAGCGGCGGAGGAATACACTGCACTGTACTGTGAATGTGGTTTTACGTCGTAAACGGAATGCAGAATACGGCAGCTGGACCGGTTTTACGTTGTAAACGTAGCGGCGGAGGAATACACTGCACTGTACTGTGAACGCGGTTTTACGTCGTAAACCGAATGCGGAATACGGCAGCTGGACCGGTTTTATGTTGTAAACGTAGCGGCGGAGGAATACACTGCAATGTACTGTACTGTGAATGTGGTTTTACGTCGTAAACGGAATGCAGAATATGGCAGCTGGACCGGTTTTACGTCGTAAACGTAAAGCAGCGGCGGAAAATATTGTACTTTACGCGGTGGAGTGGCGGAAAATATTGTACTGTACGCTGTGCGGTGGCAGAAAATATTGTACTGTACACGGTGCAGCGGTGGAAGAATACTGTACTGTACTGTGAACGCGGTTTTAAGTCGGAAAACGGAATACAGGTACAACGGATGGACCGAGGAGAACGGCGTCAACAGCATCCTGATAGGCCATTAACTCTTTTTGCCTTCATTATGGCTCCCAAACGTATGTGTTTTTTGATAATTATGTAGGGTACTGTGTTAGGATAGGCTAAGTGCTTGGTAATACAGTACTGTACATGTATATGGTGCAGTATGTACGTATATTCCGACTTACGTCGAAAATCGGTTTACGCCGCCGCGTAGGAACGGATCTACGATCGTAAGTCGAGGACTACCTGTATATATATATAT
>JBBPBX010012610.1:0-31875 GCA_038048925.1 Garcialebias charrua
AGTCAGCTCAAGAACACTATGAAAGACTGGTTCTAGAGGACATGGATGATGAAGATGCTCAAATCCAGCGGGCGAGAGTACGTATGGACCAGGGTCAATGCCTCACATCAGTCTGGTATCAGCTAAAACAAACAGTCCCTCCAAAAAGATATGTTAAGGCTCTGAGAGTAGTAACAAAGGGGAGGAGAGGCGAAATGAAATTCATGTCAATGCCCAGTGAGACCCTGGCCCCCCAAATAGATCATGCAGTAAAGTCTTTTGATCTAGAACAACAGTTTTGGGAAGAGAAGAGAAAAAACGAAACAAGACAAAACCCAAAACAACAAAAAACAGCCCCTAGGGCACCGCAACAACATCAACAACGAGAACTACAACAACCACAACAAAATAGACAGCCCCAAAGGCAGTCAGAATCACAATACAGGGATAGGTCCCAACGGCCCCAGTCGGAGCCGCAATACAGAAGTCAACAACCAAGTAGATCTCAGGCCCAACCTGCAAACGCAACGCCTCAGAGAAGAAATGATTTTGTGCCTAGAGAAGAGTTCCTTAGAATGACCCCAGAACAAAGATCGGCCCTCCAGGAATCCCGAAAGAAAAGGGATGGAGGGCCAGCTAAATAATGGCTTAAGGTCGCGGGTCACCCTAGAAGATGCTTATTGGAAGGGAGACGAAATCTACACGAATGTAGACGGTGAACCTTATCTAATAGACTCAGGGGCGGAGGTGTCTATGACCCGCAAAAACCTAAAAACAATAGGACACCTAACGATTCAATTAGCAAATGGAGCCATAGAGAAAATGCCTTATGCATTGTGGCATGGAATTGTTTGGATAAAAGGCCCATACAACCTTGTGGCCATAACAGATATGAAAGATTTAAGAAAACCACGAAAAGACCGTAGAGCTCTGAACAGACGATTGGAACTGCTTAAAACCAGGTTAGCAAAGATAGGGCCCACACATGAAAAAGTTTAATCCGGAGAATGGTATAAACCTGTAAATATCCCTGAAGTAGCAAAAGAAAAAATAAATGAGAGTGACTTCTCCCCGGCTGGGAAAGAGAAGTTAAAACAAATCATCGAGTCGTCCTCAGTGGCCAGATTTAAAAATGACTGTGGAGATTTAGGTCCATCAGTTATACATATGATTGAAGGCGGAGTACACCTACCTGTGCGGCAGTATCCACTAAATCCTGGGGCAGTTGAGGAAATGAATAAAATAGTAAGGGAATTAAGTGCTTTGGGGATCATCAGACCCCTCCCTGGGCAGCCACCTTACCGTGGTGGAGGGGTTTGAGTGTCCCAATGATCCTAGGAGCTATGCTGTCAGGGGCTTCATGCCCCTAGAAGGGTCACCCAAGGCAGACAGGTCCTAGGTGAGGGATCAGACAAAGTGCAGCCCAAAAACCCCTATGATGAGTACAATTAATGGACTAAGTTTTCCCTCGCCCGGACGCGGGTCACCGGGGCCCCACTCTGGAGCCAGGCCCGGAGGTGGGGCACGCTGGCGAGCGCCTGGTGGCCGGGCTTTTACCCATGGAGCCCGGCCGGGCACAGCCCGAAGAGGAGACGTGGGTCCCCCTTCCCATGGGCTCACCACCTGTGGGAGGGGCCAAAGGGGTCGGGTGCAATGTGAGATGGGTGGTGGCCGAGGGCGGGGACCCTGGCGGTCTGATCCTCGGCTACAGAAGCTGGCCATTGGGACATGGAATGTCACCTCTCTGGTGGGGAAGGAGCCTGAGCTAGTGTGTGAGGTTGAGAGGTTCCGACTAGAAATAGTCGGACTCACCTCAACGCATGGCTCTGGCTCTGGAACCAGTTTCCTTGAGAGGGGTTGGACACTCTTCCACTCTGGAGTTGCCCCTGGTGAGAGGCGCCGAGCAGGAGTGGGCATACTGGTTGCCCCCCATCTTGGTGCCTGTACGTTGGGGTTCACCCCGGTGAACGAGAGGGTAGCCTCCCTTCGCCTACGTGTGGGGGGACGGGCTCTGACTGTTGTTTGTGCCTATGCACCAAACGGCAGCTCAGACTACCCACCCTTTTTGGAGTCCTTGGAGGGGGTATTGGAGAGTGCGCCTCCTGGGGACTCCCTTGTTCTACTGGGGGACTTCAACGCTCACGTGGGCAATGACAGTGAGACCTGGAGGGGTGTGGTTGGGAGGAACGGCCCCCCTGATCTGAACCAGAGTGGTGTTCTGTTGTTGGACTTCTGTGCTCGTCATGGATTGTCCATAACGAACACCATGTTTAAGCATAAGGGTGTCCATATGTGCTCTTGGCACCAGGACACCCTAGGTCGCAGTTCGATGATCGACTTTGTTGTCGTCTCATCTGATCTGCGGCCGCATGTCTTGGACACTCGGGTGAGGAGAGGGGCGGAGCTGTCAACTGACCACTACCTGGTGGTGAGTTGGCTCCGATGGTGGGGGAGGATGCCGGTCAGACCTGGCAGACCCAAACGTATTGTGAGGGTCTGCTGGGAACGTCTGGCAGAGTCTCCCGTAAGACGGAGCTTTAACTCCCACCTCCGGGAGAGCTTTGAACACGTTCCAAGGGAGGCGGGGGACATGGAGTCCGAGTGGGCCGTGTTCCGCGCCTCTATTGTCGAGGCAGCTTATCGGAGCTGTGGCCGCAAGGTTGTTGGTGCCTGTCGTGGTGGCAACCCTCGAACCCGGTGGTGGACACCGGCAGTGAGGGATGCTGTCAGGCTGAAGAAGGAGTCCTATTGGGCCTTTTTGGCTTGTGGGACCCCGGAAGCAGCTGATAGGTACCGGCAGTCCAAGCGGCATGCGGCTCGGGTGGTTGCTGAGGCAAAAACTCGGGCGTGGGAGGAGTTCGGAGAGGCCATGGAGAATGACTTCCGTACGGCTTCGAGGCGATTCTGGTCCACCATCCGGCGTCTCAGGGGGGGAAAGAGGTACGAGACCAACACCATTTATGGTGGAGGTGGCGTGCTACTGACCTCAACTCGGGATGTTGTGAGTCGGTGGGCGGAATACTTCGAAGACCTCCTCAATCCTACTGGCACGTCTTCCACTGAGGAAGCAGAGCCTGGGGACTTTGGGTCGGGTTCTCCGATCTCTGGTGCTGAGGTCGCCGAGGTGGTTAAAAAGCTCCGCGGTGGCAAGGCTCCGGGGGTGGATGAGATTCGCCCGGAGTTCCTTAGGGCTCTGGATGTTGTAGGGTTGTGTTGGCTTACGCGACTCTGCAATATCGCGTGGACATCGGGGGCAGTTCCCTTGGATTGGCAGACTGGGGTGGTGGTTCCCCTATTTAAAAAGGGGGACCGTAGGGTGTGTTCCAACTATAGGGGGATCACACTCTTAAGCCTCCCTGGTAAGGTCTATTCAGGGGTTCTGGAGAGGAGGGTCCGTCGGATAGTCGAACCTCGGATTCAGGAGGAGCAGTGTGGTTTTCGTCCTGGTCGTGGAACACTGGACCAGCTCTACACCCTCAGCAGGGTCCTGGAGGGTGCGTGGGAGTTTGCCCAACCAGTTTACATGTGCTTTGTGGACTTGGAGAAGGCATTCGACCGCGTCCCTCGGGGGGTTCTGTGGGGGGTACTCCGGGAGTATGGGGTACCAGGCCCTTTGATAAGGGCTGTTAGGTCCCTGTACGACCGGTGTCAGAGCTTGGTCCGCATTGCCGGCAGTAAGTCAGGCTCGTTTCCGGTGAGAGTTGGACTCCGCCAAGGTTGCCCTTTGTCACCGATTCTGTTCATAACTTTTATGGACAGAATTTCTAGGCGCAGCCAAGGTGTTGAGAGGATCCGTTTTGGTGACCTTAGAATCGCTTCTCTGTTTTTTGCAGATGATGTGGTCCTACTGGCTTCATCAGTTCGTGATTTACAACTTTCACTGGAGCGGTTTGCAGCCGAGTGTGATGCGGCCGGGATGAGGATCAGTTCCTCCAAATCCGAGGCCATGGTCTTGAGCCGGAAAAGGGTAGCATGCCCTCTCCGGGTCGGGGAGGAGGTCCTGCCCCAAGTGGAGGAGTTTAAGTATCTCGGGATCTTGTTCACGAATGAGGGAAAACTGGAGCGTGAGATCGATAGGCGGATAGGTGCAGCGTCCGCAGTGAAGCGGGCGCTGTACCGGTCTGTCGTGGTGAAGAGAGAGCTGAGTCAAAAGGCAAAGCTCTCAATTTACCGATCGATCTACGTTCCCACCCTCATCTATGGTCATGAGCTTTGGGTTATGACCGAAAGAACAAGATCTCGGATACAAGCGGCTGAAATGAGTTTTCTCCGCAGGGTGGCTGGACTCTCCCTTAGAGATAGGGTGAGAAGCTCAGTCATCCGGGAGGGACTCGGAGTAGAGCCGCTGCTTCTCCACATCGAGAGGAGCCAGTTGAGGTGGCTCGGGCATCTGGTTAGGATGCCTCCTGGACGCCTCCCTGGTGAGGTGTTCCGGGCACGTCCCACCGGGAGGAGACCCAGAGGAAGACCCAGGACGCGCTGGAGGGACTATGTTTCTCGGCTGGCCTGGGAACGCCTTGGGATTCCCCCGGAGGAGCTGCTCCAAGTGGCTGGGGAGAGGGAAGTCTGGGCCTCCCTACTTAGGTTGCTACCCCCGCGACCCGACCCCGGATAAGCGGAAGAAGATGGATGGATGGATGGATGGGGATCATCAGAGAAGAATCTAATCCCATAACTAACAGCCCAATTCAGGCGGTAAAGAAACCTGAGTCCTCCGGGGGGGATGGAGACCAGTGATTAACTTTAAAGCATTAAACAGGCGTACGATAGCTAACCGAGCGAGTCTAATCGGTCCTCAGGGTACTCTAAAAACAATGCAAGTAAAAAAGTACAAATCATGTATTGATTTAGCAAATGGATTCTTTTCTCTTAGACTAGCTAAATAATCACAAGGGAAAACAGCTTTTACCCATCAAGGAAGGAGCTATGTTTGGCAACGATTACCCCAGGGGTAGAAAAATTCTCCGAATGTATTTCAGTCAGCAGTAATGGACGTGCTTAAAGGCTTAGGCGCCATAGTTTACATCGACGATGTGTTCATAGCAGACAACACAGAAGAAGAACACCTAGAAAGGTTGGCAAAGGTGGTGCACCGAGTGACCAACGCAGGACTGAAATTAAATCTGAAGAAATGCCAATTCGGGCAGTTCCAAGTGAATTACTTAGGTTTCCAAGTAGCGGCAGACCTAGGACTCTCTGAAGGTTATAGGGAAAAGCTTGAGCAAATTCAGCCACCCGAATCTGAAAATGAGCTACAGAAAATCCTAGGGCTATGTAATTATGTCAGAGATCATGTCCCTAACTACCAAAAATATGCAAAACCCTTGTATGCTTGCCTGAAGAAGAAAGAGGGCCATGAAGAAAAGAAGAACAAGAAGTCATGGATATGGACAGCAGAAAATCAAAAAGATCTGGAGATACTGAGAGAAAAAATCAAAGAAACAGTACGCTTAGAACCCAGAAGCGTGTTAGCAAGACTCGTAGCTGAGATCAGCTGTGAAGATAACAATGCCATGATTGCAGTTAAAAACGAACATGGAGGACTAATTACTCTTTGGAGTTATACCTTAACCTCAGTGGAGAAAAAGTTTCCTCAGGAAGAAAAAGAACTAGCAGTATTAGCTAGATATTGGGGAACACTGAAAGATCTAGCTCAAGGTCAACAAATTAAAGTCATAACACAGAGTCAGGTACACAAATATCTCAGAAAAGGAACAATAGAAAGTACCAAAGTGACGAATTCGCGCTGGGGGAGGTGGGAAGACATCCTCTTGGACCCTGATCTAGAAATAGGACCCGCACAACCTATAGGCAAGAAAGTGAAAGAAGAGACACTCGTGACTCAGAAAACGCCTGACTGGACTCTTTACACCGACGGATCCAAGAAAGAACCGATCAGGTAGCACATTGGGGATTTATCCTCAAATATCAAGGAAACGAGTGTTGTCATAGCAGGGGGAGAGTGCCAGGTAGCGCGCAGACTGGAGAAGTTACGGGAGTACTCGAAGGACTGTTAGAACTAACACACAGAAAAATAAAAACAGCTCGGATAGTGACAGATAGTCATTACTGTGCACAAGCCCTGAATGAGGACTTATCCATCTGGGAAGAAAATGGATTTGAAAGTGCAAAAGGGAAAGTGGTAGCCCATCATGACTTGTGGAAGAAGATAGCTGAGATTAGGCTAAACCTGCATTTAGAAATCGAGCACCAGAAATCCCACACTAAGGAAGGAAAACACTGGCAGGGCAATGAGGAAGTAGATCGTTATGTACAACAGAGAAAAATCGTTTTTGTCGGGATCGAGAAGTGGGAGAAAACCCCCGAGGGTCGGAGGGTCCCACAAGAGTACGTGTCTGAGGTTGTACGGAGCGTGCATGAGAGCTTAGGTCATGCAGGCGTACAACCCACACGTAAGGAGTTGGAACATCAAGAGCTCTGGATTCCCTTTAAACAGATCCGCAAAGTGCTGCTGGACTGCCGAATATGTGGTCAATATAACGCAGGGCGCAGAGGTCACCGAGTGGATGGACAAACTATCAAAAGCACCATCCCCTGGGGTTCGGTGTGCATGGATGTGGCTGGACCCATGGGAATCACGGGCAAGAAGGGAGAGAAATACCTTCTTGTGCTAGTGGATTCCATGTCAGGGTACGTGATAGTAAAACCAGCTAGAAAAGCTAATGGCAACAGTGTAGTTAGCATGCTGGAACAAGTCTGTGGAGCGTTAGGCATCCCAAAAGAATTGAGAACCGATAATGGGACACATTTTCGCAATACTCAGGTAGATCACTGATGTCAAACCTTCGGGGTGATGCGTGTTTACTCACCACCCTACACACCCCAAGCCAATGGAGTAGCTGAAAGAGCCATAGGTTTAGTCAAAAATTGGATAGCCAAAAACGCTAACACCAAAGAATGGAGCACTAAAACTGTGGAAATAGGACAGGCCTTGAATGATAGGCGCAGAGCAAACAGACCCTCCCCTTCAGAGGAGCTAAACCAACGACAGTTCACCACGCAGGAAACTGGGCGGGGCTCCGATGATAAAGAGGAACAGTCAGACCCTGACGTCTCATTCAAGGTGGGACAGAAGGTGTGGGTCAGAGCACAGGATCATCCTTCAGCAATTGCGGTAAGACCCAAATATAATGCTACAGACAGAGTGAAGAGACTTTTAGACAAGAACACAGTGGAATTAGAAAAGAAAGGGATTCAAGGAATACAGCAACAGAAACCAATTCCTAGCTAAGTTAAAACCAGAAACCGGATTATGGCCAACGAACCAAGCAGCGAGTTCCCCTATATTAGACTGGCCACTATATGCGGGGGAATAATCCTAAGAAGAACAACCTCAGGACTTTGGGCAGGAAGAGCCCTGAGAACATTAGAATATGCCAAGAAGGGATACCTGTCAACAGAAAATGAATTAGTTAGATGGAACGCACTTTTTAATCAATGTGCAGTTTGCTCAAGAACTAGTGGTCTATCCGTGAAGTGGGCAAGACCAGGAAAAAAGAAGCCCCTCAGACCTAAATCAGACCAGCGAGAGGTCCAAGGGTTACAGGTGAAACCAGTAAAAGTAATGGATGCATTCATCTGTGGGGAGTGTAGGGTTATTGTCCTGCCTCGGGTAATAGTCTTCACACAATGGGATCTGACTAGCAAAGGGCCGAGAGAGTGTCAGTGTGAGTGGAATGGGGTTATCATAAAATACTGCCGAGGGTGTGAGGCAGACATGAAAGCAGGCCAGCTTCTGCTCACTGAACAAGCAAAAGGGTGGCAAGTAAGGAAATACTATGAACCCCTTAAGTCCTTTAGAGACCAAATAGATGAGGAAAAGTTTGAGGCCCCAAGGCAGAGCCAGAGTATACAACGGCAGGCTAGTGGGCTAGAAGTGACCCCTACCGCTCCGCCATTATATTTAGGAATAGGAAATTACAGCGAAGGAGACTCAGCTGAAACAGGGGAAAAACTATGGAACCCTCGAGACCTGCTTGAGCAATCAATACAGCAATCCTGGCCCTATAGCTCAAAGATGGGGAGAGTAAGAAGTGCTCCTCTAGGCACTAACCAATTCCCTTTGGTTTTTAGGGTGTATAGGGACCCTTCAGGAAATCCAAACGCCGGAACTATCAACCTACCCGACGAGGAGAGTGAAGAGGCACAGAGGAGTGGCTGGAAGGGTCCCTGGGAACTGACAATGTGGGCACAGTTGACAGCCGAGGTACTGTTGAATCAAGATCTCCCACTAGAAGATCTCCCAGAAGTGCCTCGTGAGGTAGGAGCTAGACATACAAACCTCCATTATTTTACCACCAGCCTAGATGCATGGGCAGTGCAGGGGGCGAAAGCTAAGCAAAAAACAACTGAGTATCTAGTTACCTCAGAAGGCTGGGAAAGACACGGGGCGTTGCAGATACCAGGAACAGCTCCGCAACAAGCAAGTACGCCCATAAGACCAAACTCCACCCAGAGGGTTAAGGTCTCAGTGCAGATGATTTTAGCACCATACAAGGGAGTGTACTCAGTTGGAGCCACAATACATCCGATCGAGGATAGTCAAGAGGAGGAAGAAGAAGTTCCACCAAAGGAAGGAAAAAAGAAACAAAGTGCATTGAAAGCCTGGGCCAGGAGCACATTTAAATGGAAGAAAGCGGACAAGTAGAAACCCATAAACGGGGCGCTAGAATAATCAATGGATCTCATCGCAGAAAGACAAAAGGTAAACAAACTCTCAACAAAGTAATGAGATGTCCCAGCTCTATTCTTAAAAGAAGAGCTAACATAAAATCAATTGCATCAATCGAAACGTGTTGGATAACACCCAAAGATCATAAAACAGTGTCGAGTGAGCCTAACAGAAAAGACTCCAACAAAGAGATAACCCGAATACAGAGAGATGGACTGAATGTAATGTTCCAAAGATTGAGAATTGGACCCTACAAACCAGCCTTAATTGTTCGAGGCAAACTGGTAAAATTAGATCGACCAAGGAAAGATTTTCCAACTACTAAAGCTAGTGCAAAAAATTATTACAGCACAGTAGTCCAAACATTTAGAAGTCCAGACCTTACCCAAGTTGTTAGAAAAAGCCGCTTTATGGCATGGGTTAATAACAGAGCAGTCCTAAACGAATCAGGGCCCATGGGTACACCATGGATTTTCAATGTGACAAGAATGATGGTGCAAGGAACCCTAATCAAAATTAAATGGGGCCCAAATTATGATCAGCCACATCAAATGGAATATTGTGAAATCACTGTAGGAACACAAGTGATCTGGGCAACGAGTTCAACCTTGAAGACAAAAATCTACCAAAAGGAATGTGACCCAAATAAAGTGGTAGTGGAAAACACCAGACTGCCACTAAGAATGCTGTACGACCGAGTTCGTATGCCTAATCAAGAGTGGGCAGATCATCATACCCGAGAAGCCTACAGGATGAAAGTGTCCTACAGAGGACATCCATTAGTTAGTATAATAACGCAACAACTCGAAAGAGGCCCAGCATACACGCAGTATACGATGAAGAGTAATGAGGTGACGAGACGACAGGTTATCGAGATAATAGCTCGGCACCGCCAAGGGCTTACTTCGGATGGTTATGGACTCCTGGAGGGCCCCCAACTAGAGCCAAAGTGTTGGGAGGTCTACCAATGGACATGGGTGTGGCGGGGACTACGTGCAGATTTGCGCCACCCCTCACCTCTGTGTCTGGAACTCTATAAAGAAAGGGTGATGAGAGGAGAAAGTCAGAACACTTCCTACGTGCTCCCTGGAGCCACGGAAGAGATGAGAAAAAGATATCCACTGATAGAATGGCTGCTTACGAACCCAAAGATAGGCCAATAAGAAAGGAAGATATTATAGACTCAAAGACGATAGATACCATAGGTAAAGACACTGAGAATATCTTAGTCCAATTCAACAAAAAAGGTCCAAAGATACCAGCCCTAAAAATAGGACAACATTTAGTCTGGCTCGATAAACCTGAAGGTAAAGTTGTTTTGGATGATTACAGTCTGAACTATTTCTATACAAACAGCAAGTATCTCAGACAACTCCGTTTAGATGAACCTCAAAAAGTATATCATACGAAGCCAGTAAACGTACCTCGACATGGAATTCGACTTAAACCTTGTCCCGCAACATCACCCTGGATATTTAACGTGGTCTACCTAACGATAGCGGGGATCAGTCTTAAATTAAGATGGGGACCTAATTACCAAGAAGCGTACCAAAGTCAATTCTTTGAAATCTCTACGGGAGGAATGGTGATCTGGACTACGAGCCCAGCCATGGTGAGAACAATCCATCGGAGGATGAGTAAACCCGAACGATATATCATCGAAAACCAACACCTACCCATAAGAGTACTCGAAGATCAGACGACCACCCCTATGCATAGGTACAATCCATGGGTAGGAATGGGACACTTGGTAACAGTGATGTAAGAAGAACAAGAGTTAATAGTTATGCTAGAGACCCTAACGTTCGGAGATGACACAATACATAGTTCCCAGGCACGTGACTAGAATTCTAGAATTCTGGAATTTCCGCCATTTTAGTAGGATAAACCGACGCGAGCAACCAGAGCTACTCTTGACCAAGGCGCAGTGGTTGGAGTTGAGTTGGAGGAATGTCAGACGAAGCGGTACTGCCCCCTGGTGGAGAAGAGCAACAAGTTGTGAGTTGGGAGGAATAAATCATGTCAGACGAAGCGGTATTGCCCCCTGGTGGAGAAGGGCAAAAAGTTGTCACGAAGAAGTTACTCTGAGTGTCCACAACGGAGCAGATTTGCAGCTTTAAATTCATGGATGGATGCTTAAGATCCAGTAACAGAGTTGTGAAGGACGTCCAGAGCTCGTCCTTGCTGTCTTCATGTTAATAACAGTTCTGGTGAATGGCAGAGTAAGTGATTACACGTAGATGTCCCTCGTAGCTACAGCAGCTAAGCTAAGCTAGCTCTTTGCTAAAGTAAGATCGGTGTTGTTTACTGCGTGCTAAGCTACGTAGCTTGAGCTACAGTAAATATAACCGATTTTTAACATAACAAAGAATAGCTTAGCTAATGTAACTTGTGCCACAGTAAATATCAGCCATGTGTACTTTAGTAAAAGCTACATCGGCTATGCTAATCTGTGCTACTTTAAAGATCGTTGCTTCAGCTTAACTGATGAGCTAGTAAAGATGGCTGATATTTCTCACATTACTACATTATTTATTTAGCCTATGACTGCCTTTCATACTTAAATTAGTGTTAACAAAATAAATTATTTATAATTATTTCTCAGTCATAGTATTAACGTTTCTCAGTAAATGTCAGATATTTATTTTCCACTGTGATTTGCCTTTAATAAAGTTAGTGGTGAAAAGTTACAATTTGGTAACTCCTTTTACCGTAATCCATTAGTTAAATATTGCTTTAAACCCTGAAAGCATTTTGTTTTCTCTTTCTGTGTAAGGTACCGAGTCCCAGGAGATCGATGAAGCTGGATGGATGAATCTGCTTTTCAAATACATTTGGTGTTGCTGTGAAAACACACATTGCTAAATGAACGTGTGCTTACCTTTAGTTTGAATAAAACAGTTGTACCAAGTTTCACCTTGTTTATTTCAATAATTGTTGTTTAATGTCCATTAATGAGTTCTACTGCACATAAATAAAACCTACATGTAGTGATTGCTCTTAATTGGCAACTTACCAGTTTAGTGTTAATTATTAACATGTACAAAAACATAAAAACATGCATGTTCCTGTTCATCCTCCAGTAGTAGACTGATGAAGTTCAGAATAAAAGCTATAATTATAAATTCAAAACAATTTAAACTGAATACAATATGAGAACTGTGGGTGATTTTATATATTTTAATGAAATGATTTATCAAAACACTCTTCAACAAGGAACAATGCATCCGAGCGCAGTTTCTGATTTTAAACAAATGAACAGATTTCTCATCATGTGGGACCATCCGACTGGAGCAGCCAACCCCTCTGGATCTGAGACTGGACGCGGGTCTACGAACTATTCACTCATCTGTACCTTAAAAAAATAAAAATATTAGTAAACATTGTCATTTTTTGCATCACAAAGTTTAAAATAAGACTCCAAGTTTGCTACTCAAAGTATAAAAAATAAATACAGTTGCACCTAACCGCTATCGTACTGGTAAGTGTGGCTGTCAACTTCAGTGTGGGGTTCTGGTCACGAGTGATGGAAGAATGGAGCGTGAGCTTGGCAGATGGATTGGTGCAGCATTTGCAGTATTAAGGACTCTGTGGTAAAGAAAGAGCTGAGCTGTAAGACCAGGCCGTCCTGAACATACATTTTTTTATACATTATATATACATTTATACTTATATATTTTGATTATAATTTTACTGCTGTAAATGTCAGTTTTACCATTAGTGTGTTACTGTTTCTGTAATTTTTAAACCTCTTAACAGTTTATCTGTGATAATATGATTGAAGCTTTAGATTTTAATCATTTGAGAACCTGTTAATGACCAGATCATTTTTATTATGTCTTGAAACATTAAAGCCTGAAATGGACTGAAAGAGGGTGGACATTTTTTAAACAACTGTAACACATTGTGTACCTAAAATGTCATTTCCTCCAGGATGACTTCAGCTAGTTTGCAGAGCTGCAGCAGACTCAGGACCAGCTTCACCAGCACACTATCAGTAGGATTAGCTGCAGAGGACAAAAAGAAAAAAAGTTATTATATACAACAGGTTTTTATTCATGCAAAGTTTGTTTTTGTGGAATCACACCGTGACATTTTCTGAGCAGCTCTCGGATCTGCTCTTTGTTGTGAGTTTTGCTTGTTGCATTACCTGTCTCAGTTTGAGACAGTTTATCTGTCATTAACGTGTGTGTGTCGGCCTGATGTCACAGGATAAATAAAGGTTCAAAATAAATCATTAACAAGCAGCTTCCTAACAACAAAGAGTCTCGGGTGGGACACCTTGTTCCCGTGAGTGTGTCGAAGTGGAGGTTAGCATTAGCATAGCGTTGCTAAGCTAACGTCAGTAACAGACAGTAACAGAGGAGCAAGAAACTGAAAAAACTGTTTAAACACACACAGGTTCGCAAAATTATTCACATAGAATTTTGGTTTACCTGACAAAAAGTGATCGGAGCATATTCTTGATGTTGTGGAGGGCAAATCCTTCTGGTTGATATTACACAGCCAGTAACCTACGCTGCCACTAGTGGTCAGGGAAGGAAGTACTGCCAACCAAAATGGCGGAAAACCCGGAAATACCTCTTATGTGACGTCACATGGGAACTATGTATAGATCAATATTTCAAAGCTATTCACAAAGCACACCAGAAACGAACCAATTTTCGAGACAGATGGAGGCTGGAGGGACCTCAACCTGAACCCACGCACTGGAAAGTGTATCAGTGGAAGTGGGTGTGGAAAGGACTGCAACCTGGATTGCCACACCCTTCTCCACTATATCTGGAGATCCTCAGGGAACGAGTGACCACAGCTCGCCAATGTGCGAGAGGGTGGCCTAGGACCAAGAGGAACAAAGACTTTGAAAAGAAATCCTCGACATGATTGCCCTGAGAAGAAGACCGAACCAAAGTGATTCAAGCAGCTTTGATTCAGATAGCGATGACGATCCACATGCCTATGAAAATGGGACACACATCTATGAAGATCTAGCGACCCCTAAACGACCTAAGGACTGTTCAAGGATTATGAGAATGGACAAAGCGGCATGCCTGCGAACCCTGATGCGGGGATTCGTAGTGTTAATAGGCCTTATAATGATGTTGGTTATTTTGTATCAAGCAGGAATCAGACCATGGAGCCTAACTCATGTAAAAGTTTCCCACGGGAACTCCAAGTATGCAAACATGACCTGTTGGGACATCGCACGAAGAAACATCTTTATGCCATGGAATCCCAGTGAAGACACTCAAAATCAAACCATGGCCTGGAACCGAGTGAGAAAGGTAGGCTACTACGCCTGGAGAAGAAAGTTAAATAACATGTCTGTTTTGTTACATCATTATCTCCGTTTCATTTACTGTTCAATCTGTGATTTAATTTATTTTAGTAGTTACACTGGTTGCACAGGAGATGGCAATGTTGTGCCAGAAATGTAGGTGTGGCTACCTGGCCTTCAGGTAGTAAGCTTTAATTAGTACCAGCAGCTGTTTGCCTTTTTGCCTCAATTTGCTGCTCAGTGTTTGGCAACCACAGAGATGCTTTTGGTTTTCAACCTGTGACTCATGGAGCATCAGAGAAAATAAAAGAAAGACTAAATGAGTGGAGTTGTCCAGCGTCCTCTGTTGGTGTCAAAAGCCTTTTTCGAGTTCAGGCAAATGAGATAACTCGACAGTTGAAAACCACTAGTTGAAAACCAAGCGTACAGCCTGGACTGGAGGATAAACGGCCTTGGAAGTCTTAAGTGCTGGTGACGCAGAGGTGAAGAGTTGTGAAGTCAGTATGGCAGAAGCCCTGGAGAAGACTGTTCAACAACTCAAGAAGGAAAGAACCACTGTAAAAAGCAGCTTCACAAGACAAGCAAACTTCCTTTGCAAAGAGGCAGAACTAATGGTGGAAGCAGAACTGAGAGATGAATTCAATAAACTCTCAGAACACTTCAGGAGGCTATTAGTGGCCAATGATGACTACAAAAATGGTCTGCTGGCTGAGGCCTCAAAGGAGGAAGATGAAGAAGAAGTAAGTCTGGACAAGCAGCAGGGGTCGGACATAATAAAGACGACAAACGAGGCTGAAACAAGATTTAAAGAGGTCAGAGACTTAATCCAAGATAACTTGTGGTCTAGATATGGTCAACAAGAACTCATAGGAGCGATCCTCGAAGCAGAAAACAGTACTGAAGCAGCAAGCAACTTATCTGTGGAGAGTACAAACCTTGAGGCCTACGAGGTGTATCTCAAACTTTCAGCTGAGAGACTGAAGGAGGCTAACAGAGTCATGTCTGCATGGGAGCGCTGGATCCCTGAGAGTGAAAGGAGAGACTTTGACAAAAGAATGAAAGACCTGAAAGTGTTCAGCAGCAGGTTGGAGCTGAAAAAGCCTGAATTTGTCACTGCAAGGCGGATTGCAGAAGAAAGACTTGTTTCAGGAACTGCCAGTGCAACAAGTAGACCACAGCAGACAGCCTCACCTATTGTGAAGATAAAACCAATAGCACTTCCTATTTTCAGCGGCAATAAGAGGGAATATCACAGATGGAGGAAGGATTGGGAAAACCTCCAAAAACAAGGTGAGCCATCTGGATCTGCTGAGGTTAAAAAAGTTCAACTGCTAAACAGTATTGATGAGGGATTGTTGAAAGATCTCAGACTGTCAACATACAGCACAGCTGATGAGATTTTCAGAGTTCTAGAAAATAGATGTGGAAATAAGTCAACAATTGCCATAGAGATCTTAGAAGAGTTGGAGAAAATTCCTCCTTTGAGAGGAAATCAGCCAAGAAGAGTCATTGACCTGATACAGACTGTAGAAAAAGCATTGAAGGATCTGACAGAACTGGGGAACTCAGGTGCAATAAAGAACCCACTAGTGATCAAAACAATAGAAAGCAAACTGCCTGATTTTGTTAAAAGAGATTGGCTGGTCTTCATGTTGGAACCACACAACCGAGTAACTCCAGAAAGTCACTTTGATGAGCTTCTGAAGTTCCTTAAAAAGCAAGAAGGAGTTCTTGAAAGACTTGAACAACTTAAAAGTGGGGAGAAGATAGAAAAAATGCACCAGGGTCCAGGAAGGAGGCCTGAGAGAAAATATGCTTCAACAAGCACTGCCAAGAAAAGACTGCAAGGAGTATGTGCTGTATGTGGGGATGAAAAACATTACAACAAAATTTTCTTCTGTAAAAAGTTTAAAGGGATGAGTCTTCATGAGAAGAAAGCTACTTTAAAAAGAATTGGAGCTTGCAAGAAATGCCTTGGATTTCATCACGATGATCTTGACTGTGGAGATACTTACCTATGCAGAAATAAAGATTGTAGAAAGGAAGGCCCTTCCAAACATCATTATTTCCTCTGCCCAAAGGAGAACATCAGAGAGAAAACTAAGGATGATGGGGCTGGAAGGATTTGTGGAAATAAAAGCAGACTGACGGAGGAACAGGAGGACTTCTTGTCAGAGCTGACTCCAGAGATGGCAGACAAATGCAGAAAAGCATTTACTAACAACAATTCACAAGTGACTAAGACTGATGACAACGGTTCTGAGCTCTTGGAAAAATATGGACTTTGTGAACTCCCTGTCATTCTAATGTTAATGGAGGTCACTGCCAATGCAGGCCAAACAGTTGGAGCTTTGGTGGACCTTGCATCTGATACAAATTATATCACCCATAAAGCTGCTGACAGACTAAACCTACAGAGTGAAAATGTGACCTTAGTGTTATATGGTGTGGGTGGGATGACTCTGGAGGTGAAGACCAAAAGATATCTTCTCAGAGTCAGAATAAAGACATCTACAGGTAAAACAAGGTCCCATCAAATGCTCTGTTATGGACTTGATGAAATTGCAAAAGTGCACAGAAGCATTGATGCTAAAAGTTTACAAAAATTCTTCCCACAAGTCAAGCAAGAGGAATTAAGGAGACCTGAAGAAGTAGAACTTCTCATTAGTCACAGAGAGGGACGACTTGCTCCACAAAGAGTGAAAGTTGTTGGAGATCTTGTTTTATGGGAAAGCCCACTAGGATGGACAGTGGGAGGAGCTCACCCTAATCTTTTTGAAAGGGTGGAAGTAACTGCACATGAGTCAAAGACTCACTTTGCCAGATCGATGAGAACGGCTGCCAAGTACCAAGAGATCATCAGTGAACCAAGTGCGAAAATATCTCTTGTCAAACGTGAACAAACGGCAAATGTTAAATTTACAACTGCAACCAACCATGAGTTTCTTCAATGGTGGAGATGGGAGAGCATTGGAGCAGCCTGCGAACCAAAATGTGGAGGATGCAGATGTGGGAATTGTCAGCCTGGTGGAAAAGAGATGACCCTCGCTGAGGAAAAAGAATTAGAAATCATCAAAGAAGGGCTCACTTATGTCCAAGGTGATGAACATACAGCATCTCCCCACTGGGATGCAAAATATCCATGGAAAGAGGACCCAGCTGCACTGTCTAACAACAAGAGAGATGTGGAAGCCACATTTTTAAGGACTGAGAGGCAGTTGAAAAAAGATCCAGAGTGGAAAACTGCTTACAAAGCTCAAGTTCATGAAATGATCGAACGTCGTGCTGCTGTAGAACTCACAAAAGAGGTCAGGAGAAGGTGGACAGGACCAGTCTGGTATGTAAGCCACTTGGTAGCTCCAAACCCTCACTCAGTCACAACCCCAGTACGTCTGGTGTGGAACAGCAGCCAAAGATTCAACGGGCCAAGCATGAATGATCTTCTTCTTAAAGGACCAGATGTTCTCAACCCCATCAGAGCTGTCCTTTTAAGATTCAGAAAAGGTGTGCATGCAGTTCTTGGTGACATTAGGAAGATGTATAATTCTGTGTGGCTGGAAGAACGTGAAAGGCACCTTCATAGATTTCTTTGGAGAGATGATCCAAATGAAGAGATAAAGCAATATGCCATCACACGAGTCAATATAGGTGACAGACCAGCTGGATGCATCGCACAACTAGCCATGCGAGAAACTGCAAGACTGCCCATCTTTAATCACCTAAAAGAAGAACGCAGAGTTCTTGAAGAGGATACTTATGTTGATGATATTTTGACCTCCCATAACAGTCAAAACGAACTGTTAAAAATCACACAAAAGGTGGAAACCATCTTGAAAGCTGGAGGCTTCTTTCTTAAACCATGGGTGTGGTCTGGGCAAAGTGGGAGGCAAAAGGATGGCCGAGAAGTTCTGCAAAACAAAGAAGTAAAAGGAAGTAAAACAATCATCCTCCCTAATCAGATGAGGGATGAAGACAACAAAGCACTGGGTGTTGGATATCATGTGGAGGAAGACATGTTATATATGCTAACCTCAATCAACTTCTCTAAGAAAAAGAAAAAGATGAGACTAGGCAATAATCTTCTTAAAGAGGAGATCAGACCTGGACACCCAATCCATTGACTAGAAGACATCTGCTAAGCCAGGTAGCTGGACTTTATGATCCAATTGGTTTAGTAACACCTATCAAACAAAAAGGAGCAATTCTTGTCAGAAAGGCATTTCAAGAAACTGGCAATGGAAAAATAACTCAGGAAACATGGGACAAACCCCTCTCAGATAACCTCAGAGAAGAAGCTGTTAAGCTGTTTGAAGAATATGTGGAGCTCAGTGAAATTAAGTTCCAAAGAAGTCTGACACCAGCTGATTGGAAAGGCAAGCCATGGGGAATTACCTTTTCTGATGGGAGTGATCAAACTTATGGGGCTGTAATGTATCTAAGATGGGAAACAGAGAAAGGAACTGATGTCCGATTTGTAGAAGCAAAGGCAAAGCTGACCCCACTGGATCAAAAGGGAGAAGCAGTTAAAGCTGAAATCTGCGGAGCAGTCTTTGCTACTAGACTAAAGAAATATTTTGAAAAGCATGGAAGACTGGAAGTAGAGAAATGGTTCCATTTCTTAGATAGTCAAACAGTCTTGGGAGCCATTCAAAGAGAGAGCTATGGATACCAGACTTTCATTGCCAACCGTGTGGGAGAGATCCAAAAAGCTGGATCAGTTGGAGACTGGTGGTGGATTCCTGGGGAATATAACATTGCTGATATTCTAACACGAGGGGGCTCCATCAAAGATTTGAGAGAAGGTTCTGCATGGCAAAAAGGTCCAGATTTTCTGAGATGGCCAGAAAATGAGTGGCCTAAGAAATCAGCTGCAGAAGTTGTGCAACATGCTCAAGAAAGCATAAAGAAACTTCAAAGGAAGGCCTTCACAGGAGTATTACACAATCAGACAAAGAAAGAAGCCACTCTGAGAAAAAACCCTGTTTTCCATCTAATCAGAAATCTGCTGAAGGTGGAGAAGTTTAGTAACCTGCAAAAGCTTATTAATGTCATTGCCTGGATCTGCCGTGCGGCCAAAACATGGTTGGAGGTAAAGAAAAAGACCAAAGAAGAAGAAAAGAACAAAGATGTTGTGTTGACAGCTAAAGAGAGGGAAGAGGCACTCACAAATCTTTTCCTTGCAGCTCAAGAAGGACACACATTTCCAGATACAACTCTAAACAGACTAGTAGTGTACAGAGATCCAAGCTCTGGACTTTTAGTCTGTGGAGGCAGGTTTCAAATGTTCACAGAAAACAAAACTGCTGTGCCACTTGTACCACATAATGCTTGGATATCTACACTGATAGCACGTGAAGCCCATATCACAAACCATGAAGATGTAGCTGGAACTCTCCTCAGAATGAGGAAAAAAGCCTGGGTGATTAAAGGGCGCATACTTGCAAAAAGAGTGGTTGAAAGTTGTGTGACCTGCAGAAAACTCAAAGCAAAACTATGCCGACAGATAATGAGTGATCTTCCACCTGAGAGAGTGAACCCTGCAAACCCATTTGAATTTACAACTGTGGACCTATTTGGGCCTTACATGGTGAAAGATGAAGTGAAAAAAAGAACCAAACTAAAGGTCTGGGGCATCGTGTTTTGCTGCATGAGTTCAAGAGCCATTTATGCTGATGTTGTGAGTGACCAATCATCAGAAGGGTTCCTCCTGGCATATCATAGATTCACTTCAATCAGAGGACACCCCAAGAAAATATGGTCTGACCCTGGTTCAAATTTTGTGGGAGCCAAGCCTGCACTTGAAGAACTGTATGCATTCTTAGGAAAGTTGGAAAAAGCTGAAGTCCAAAGTAAAGCTGCACAAAATGGAACTGAGTGGTCATGGAAGATCCACCCTGCAGACTCCCCTCATAGAAATGGAGCAGCAGAAGCTGCAGTCCGGATTGTAAAAAGAGCCTTAAGCAATCTAGGGGGAGATGGAGTCTTTACTTTGGGGGAATTTCAGACATTTCTTTACATGGCTGCAAATTTGGTGAATGAGAGACCAATAGATGCCAGAGTACAAAGTCAAGATGACTGTGTGGAGTATCTCAGTCCCAACTCTCTTTTACTTGGACGAGCCAATCCAAAAGGAGATCCAGGAGACTTTCAGTTTGAAGAGTATGCATACAAAAGACTCCACAGCATCCAAAGAGAAGTCAGAAAGTTCTGGGAGAAATGGTCTCAGTTAGCAGGTCCAAACTTGTTCATAAGAAGTAAATGGCACACAAAGGAGCGAAATGTTGCTATTGGAGATGTGGTATGGCTGGCAGATCAAAACACACTGAGGGGCCAATATAAATTGGGTCGTATCGTCAGTGTAAATTATGATAAGCAAGGCGTAGTGAGAGATGCAAATGTGAGAACTTTCCCAAGCTACCCAGTACAAATCTCAAAACCAGTAAAAGGCAAAACGTCACAGAAAAGGTGCAAGAAATCATCTCAGATCCCTTCTACTGTTCTACATCGAGATGTTAGACGTCTTGTGGTCCTACTCCCAGTTGAAGAACAGCAAGCTTCATAAACAAGGAACAATACTAAGTGACCTCCTTGGGTTCAAGAAACCAGGAGGTCAAGTGGGAGGTGTTTTGTTACATCATTATCTCTGTTTCATTTACTGTTCAATCTGTGATTTAATTTATTTTAGTAGTTACACTGGTTGCACAGGAGATGGCAATGTTGTGCCAGAAATGTAGGTGTGGCTACCTGGCCTTCAGGTAGTAAGCTTTAATTAGTACCAGCAGCTGTTTGCCTTTTTGCCTCAATTTGCTGCTCAGTGTTTGGCAACCACAGAGATGCTTTTGGTTTTCAACCTGTGACTCATGGAGCATCAGAGAAAATAAAAGAAAGACTAAATGAGTGGAGTTGTCCAGCGTCCTCTGTTGGTGTCAAAAATCTTTTTCGAGTTCAGGCAAATGAGATAACTCGACAATGTCTGAATGGATGACGGTTGTCGAGACTGAAAACATGACCGGAATGTACTGGACTATCACTGACCTGTTAGTCCTACAAGATGATGTCGTGATTTGGACTGCAATTCTGAAAGAGTATGTTAGAAGAACCATGAGATGCAACTGGATTCATCCGGACAAGCAACCACCTGAATGGCATTGTGACCATGCTTGCCGACCATTGCTAGGAATAGCACACCAAGGCTACTGGGAGACAGAAGTAATTTATCCTGCACCGCCCAAAGAGAATAGTTGCCAAGCGATTCTCCCTCGCTGGGAGTTCTGGGGCAACATCCATCTGAACTGTGATGCAATCCCTCCTATCATCCGAAGAAATCAAACTAGGATGAACCAGAATCTGACCAGAATCAAGACCATCCACCTTGTAAAGTACGAGAAGGCGTTAAAGCCCAACGATACTAACACAAGACTTAAAATACGTCCAACAGAAGGAACACATACTCGGAAGTATACAGGCAAACCACTAACCCCCATAGAAGTAGTTGGAGATGGACAACTAATGGACCTAGTCCTCCCTAATAGATATTATATATACCCAAAATTAAACGCAGACACGAAACAAGCGTTTACTGAGTATTGCAGGGAAAATAAGTTGAAGAAGCTCCCAAACTGCTTTTGGAACCTGTATGGTGAGTGCAAATCTCAAAACTACTTACCTATAACACCTGTTAGAAACCAAAGATATTATTATTGGAGTTGGGCAGCTATATTTAACCCCGCTAATGCACAGCATGAAGAATGGTTAAATATCACATTACCATGGGTCTGGATAGCCCCTGAGTTACCACATTTTGAGGGAGACTTTGTAGAAGGGCATTCCAGAAGCCATACAGGGTTAATGGGACCCTATTATTCCAACATGTATGTGCAAAAACTGCCTAAACCAGATGAACTCCTTAATGCACCAAAAGGTGACTAACAAAATTGACAAATGTGTAGCTGAACGTATTTTCCTAAGTCTTAACAACTCAGTGTGGGAGAGTAGTGGAACGTCCCCTAGATGTAGATTATGGGAAACTGAAGTAACTGTAATGTCCACGTGGCGTTATGATTGCACCACATTACATGAAGCTCAGACAGTAAAAATATTACTACAGGCCTGGCACGAGTACAATAAACGAGATAATACACGGACTTGGTGGGGATTCCAGGAGGAAGAGATAAAAGAATGGGTAGCCCCATGCTTGCATCATTCGAATAATTATTGGGTCAGATATCAGTTCTTAGCCACAGTGTATTCAAAAGAGCAAGGGCCTCATGTACAAAGACTTGCGTGGATTTCCCACTGAAAAGTGACGTACGGTCAAATCCAGAAAAGTGTACACGCACAAAAAAATCCAGATTTATCAAACTGTGCGTACACCGGAATCCACGCACATTCCTTTTGTACATCACAATTAACGTGGAACTGAGCGCACGTGAGACACCTCCCCTGACACGCCTTCATTTACATATGTTAAACAGATGCAAATTACTTCCTGCATGTGTGAAGGACATGTTTGTTTGATCCCTGCGCGATCAGAAATGATTTCTAGATTCAGGAAAATAATGAATTTAATATAATATGAGTGAGGAAAATAATCCTAAGTAAGAATAGTAATAAAATGTGTTCATCACGCAAAGAACGAGTGATTGTGTGTCGGTATTTGTGTGTGCGCTCACCCTGCTTTGGTGCGCACCCGGCACATCCATTCATTCTGAGTGAAAATATTAACTTTGCGCACGAGTTTATTACCATAATTACTGTAAACACAGAGGAACTTAGATGTTTGGTTGAACATAGATCTTTGTTTATTTAATAGATGATATGAAGAAACGAGTCTGTGCGTCTCAGTGGAGGGTCTTCATGACATGACGTGATGTTGGAGTCTCCAAACGCTGCGCGCACCGCAGCCCTGTGCGCAATCTGTTTGTCTGTGAAGCTTTTACTCTCCTACAAGTTATATATGGTGTACTTTCACGTGTCATTTTGGAGAAATCTACAATAAACGCTGATTATGAATCACCTCCAGCTGCCGCACCGGTGAGGGTGCGCGCGCGCTCCAAAGCGCGACCACTCAGCCTTTGGAATCATATAGATGAGACATTCCATTGATCAGGCTTTGTGTGGACTGGACTGCCCTGATCGGCCTGCAGCTCCCTCTGGAAAGCTCAGGAACAGTTTGATCGCTGCTTCTGCACGCGTTGTGCACGGTTCCTGTGTTGCTCCAGAGCGCAGCAGTGCCAAACTGAAAAATGATTGTTTCTGAAAACTGCTGATAAGCCATATCCTAGATCAGAAGATTATATCTGTTTATAAATAAATGCTCTGCGTGTTACACTATTATATCCTCCAGTAAGGCTGAATGAATCCGTTCCTGTTGAATTTATTTTTGGCACAACTTTGCGCGTCCTTTATTTCACTGCGTCATGTGGATGTAATACTTGTTAATCGTGTGTTTGGTGGGAATATTAATCATTTTCACATCATGAACAGTTAATAATAATAATAATAATAATAATAATAATGAATTCAATTTATAACGCACTTTTCATTAATGGAAATCTCAAAGTGCTACAAGGTGCAACATAATTGAATGTCAATAAAACAAATAATAAGACAATTAAAATCAACAACAGTATCAGCTAAGATCAAAAGTAGAATCATGGGAGGTAGAGTGCTCGGTTGAAAAGAAAGGTCTTCAAGCCGCTCTTAAAGTCAACCACAGACTGTGGGGCTTCAGTTTCTCGGAAGCACCTGTAAGTGTCGCCAAAGGAACAATAACCACAGAAACGTGCGTACGCCAGCAGGGGAGCTGGCGTGGAAATGTACTTGGATGCGCAGATATTCACGTTCATTTCATTTTTGTTACATACGGGGTTTTGCGTGGGAAGTGACGTGCGCAATGTTTTTGTGTGCACGCACGGTTGATACATGAGGCCCCAGGACATTTGGGCAAGTGCCCTATATTGTCCAGACAGGTATGTTAGTCCTAGGCCATGGCAGATGATCTGTAATAAAGAGCAGACAGAGTGTGTGATAAGTCTAGCCCGAAGGCCCTGTTATGAGTTACCAGGGTGGGAAAGCTATTGTGATAACTACTACGCAGCAGAGTATTCAACCCATGCAGCAGAAGTAGTTTGGAAGAAGTATGGTCAGACATGGAGAAGATCAGTACCACGCGAAACAAGTTGCACCAATGTTATATTGGGACACAAGTTAAGAACCAGGAAGCAAATTCAGGGTGTGATAGTTCCCTTTGTTTCAGACTCCATGATTGCTTCAGCCGAAGGACATGCAGCTAGACGTCGCCTGTGCCTTGGTGATGAAATACGTGGATATGAATGGGTAGGCCCGAATAAAATTTATTCCAATCTCACGTGCCAATATCCAGAGGAAAGCTGGAAAAAATGTGGTGAGGGAGAGAATTTGCATAGTGGTGCGTGGTACGAAACTGTTAGTTATGCCATAGGCCATAAGGTTAAAGAGACCGTATATGGAGTAGGAGAAATACTCAAAGAGGGTGGAAAGACAATCCAAGGATGGATGATCGATCTATTCATTCAGGTCTGGCCTTATTTGGCAATCCTAGTCGCAATGATGATTATTGCAGTGTTAGGAAGGGTGGCCTTACAGGAAGGTATCAGAGCCATGCGCCGCCCATGGGGGAGGAGCGATAAGCCACTCCTCCCAGAGGGGGGCGCTGGTTCTGCTTAAGAGTCAGAGCATGAGGGGAAGTAGTCACTCCTCAGTCCCGGAGAAGCAGGGATCCAAGCTAAAGAAGACTTATAAGAAAAAGCAGCCAACTAAAGAAGAAGTAGAATAAAAACGGAATGCTGAAGCTACTTAAAAACCTAACCACGGTAATTATAGTTTATTATTTGACAATCACTTTTACAAACCAGGAGAAGATCGTTGTAACAACAGAAGACAACAAGATCATCCTTTGCCACTGCGAAGAACCAGTTTATGAGGATCAGAGAATTAAAGAACTTAGAGGAACTCCTTGCGGAGAGAAGTATCTTATTAAGGCTATAGTAAGGGACGGACAAAGAAGATATATTAGTGCTACATATAGGGAGTACGGACATTCTGAAACATCCAGTGTAGCGTTACCAGGGTACTGTGATTGGAAGACCGGAATAACATCTCAGGAGAGAAAGCAGTTAGAGGAGTGGGAAAGACAAATCATACAGTTTTACTGCAAGATTACAAGAAGGACGCGCGACACATACTACCGATTTAGGCAGATAAGAATCTAACAACATGTAGACCACAAGTGACCAGACGACCATGGACCCAACAGAGATTAGTACCTCTGAGGCATGGCCCGGCACCACCACCGTTTCCCCAACCAAGATCTGGCTGCAATGTCCCACCTACTTTAATGGGGGCACGATAGAATATTTCTTGATACTAATAGCCTGGATGTTATATTGCCATACCGGAGAGTGGAGCAAAGAAAAGATAATGCGATTCCCGACAGCTATGCAAGCTTATGGCAAGATGATTGTAACACACATAATACTCAAGAGAGCTGAAATTATGCCGCACCTGTTTGTTGTTTATCTGTTGGGAAGGGTTCATACATCTGCCCGACAGAAAATAGTGATTGCAATCTGGCTGCTCGTCGACTCCCTGGTAGTGGCTTTAGAATGTTTGACCACCCTAACTCTGATACCTATACCAAACTCACATTGCGGTAGTACAGTAGGTAGACTGGTGACCACGATACTGGAAGGAATTATAGCGATTACAGTCATGGCACATTTGCTTTATCTGACAATGTCTCTGCAAACAGAAAGTAGAAACCGTTGGTTGCTTAGATTGTCCGTGTTAGTCGGGTACCCCGACACACACACCCCCGTCCCCAAATGTACTGTTGGTGAGTGTTGTTGTAAAGTGTATTTAAAAGGGAAAGAGAAGGAGCAAAGGCTAGCATTATACCAGTTTCCCCTCCACTCCAACTCTAACCCAGGCCCTAATTGTCTAGATGCATAATGTTGAGTGAGCATAGGCATGGGGGCGAGATTGATGTCATCCCGCCACCCATAGCCATAGTGCTCACTCCATTCCCTATATGTGACTTTTATGAAGATGTTTATGAATGAATGTCTAAAGTGTATATAAAATTGAGTCCCAGGTGCTCTTAACAACAGAGATGTAAAACCATTGCAGCACACCCGAGACCCAAATTCCCTACATGTATTAATTTAAGATGAAGAGGGCGGAGGTGCGTGTTGAGGGATGGGGAGAAAAATAACTGCAGGAACAGTGCTCCCACAGCGAGTCAGCTCCCCCGCTGACCCTGCTTACCCCCCAGCTCGCCAAGGTCCACCCAAGGAGCGAGGTAAAGGAAACACCTCTCCGACCGCCAGGACATTGAGCCAAGACCAGAGAGGGACACGGCCCCGAGGGCCGCCAACAGCAGAACCAACAGCCCACACCCGCCAGGGCCGCCACGACCCCTGCGAACCGCAGTCAGCCCGCCGTCCAAGAGGACACAAAATCCCACATGGACGACACGGCCAAGAGCGCCCGCCCAACCGTCGACAGAGCCAGGAAGCACCAAGAACAGGCCCCAACCGGGGCCCGCACACCGGCCAAGTATAGTCCAAGACCATCATCCAGGACATCCACCTAATCCCCACCCCAGAAGAAATACTATACCCACCCTTCATATTAACAACTTTCAGAACACATAACACATTAGACACCCAGGCTGGGTTTGCCCGCCCCCTCCCATTGGCCACCAGTCACGCCCCCAGACACCCACCCCCCAGCATATGAACCCCAACCCACCAGCGAGCCGAGAGCCCCCGGCCAGAGCCGGGCACCAGAGCGCCAGCCAGCCCATAGCCCGGCGACCCGCCCGCCAGAGCCCAAGACCCCCGACCCCCACCAGGCCCAAGCCCGGGGACGACACGCCCCCAGAGTCCCAAGCCCCCGGCACCCACCCCGAAACCACCCCAGCACAGCCGGGTCACCGACCGGCGACCCATGACCGCCGCCACCGACCACCCGAGGGCCCGCATGCCGCCCCTAGCAGATATCCCCCAGAACCCCCCCGGTCCTCCCCAGGTCGAAGACAAGGTCCTCCCCGCCCCAGCCCCCCCCTCCAGTCCCAATGCCCCACAAGGCCACATCCCAGACCCCCCACCCTCACTACGTAACGGAGCCGATCAAAGAATGCCAAATAGGTTGATCCAATGTGTCGGCAGATGCTGTTTCAAGACTAATATGATCTAACAGAAGATTTTTATACTGATTAATGCTAAGATTATTTTTATTTTTCCAATTTACGAGTATGGTTTTCTTTGCGATGCATAAGGCAGTGAAAAGCATATAGGATGTATTTTTTTCTAGTATAACATCTTCAAAGATACCCAATAAGCAAACAGATGGAGAGAGTGGGATATTAATTTTCAAACATTTAGACAAGTCTTCACATACCTGTACCCAGAACCTCTGAACGGGTGGACAGAACCAGAGCGCGTGAATATAATCATCAGGTGTATTACTTATGCACTGTGAGCACTTGTTAGATGGTATAAAGCCCATCTTAAACATTCGCTCCCCTGTATAATGTACTCTATAGAGAACCTTATATTGTATTAATTGTAAATTGGAGATTCTAGTCAATTTAAAAGTATTTGAACATACTTGAGACCAAATTTTTTGTTCAAAGTTGATTGATAAATCTGACTCCCATTTTTCAACAGGTAGTGCTATCGAGTCATCGATCCTAGACAATTTTTTGTATATTTTAGATAATAATTTGGGTGGTTGAAAATTAATAAACTCTAACACACATGTTGGTGTTTCCAACAATGTTTTATTAAGCTTAAATTTCTTTTTTACAATTGACTTAATTTGTTGGTATTGTAGGAAATATTTATTATCAATGTCATATTGTATTATTAATTTATTAAATGGAATAAAGTCTATACCCTCAAATATGTGTTCCAGACATTCAATACCTTTCATTCTCCAACCTGGGAAATTTAACATATTATTTTCTTGTTGAATGTCAGGATTGTTCCAGAGAGGTGTATGTCTACATGGGAGTAGTGAAGACTTTGTCATTTTCAGATACTCCCACCATGCTGTCAGAGATGAGCTAATATTGATGCTCTTAAAGCAGACATGTCTTTTTAAATCTGTACTGATAAATGGTAGATCTGAAATCCTAATATTATTACATAAAGTTTGTTCTATATCTATCCAAGTTTCATCTAGTGCATTCGGTTTTAACCACTTTGATATATATTGTAACCTGTTTGCTAAATAGTAGTAATAAAAGTTTGGAAGTTCTAATCCTCCGGTATCTTTAGATTTTTGTAATGTTTTTAAACTAATACGCGGAGTTTTATTGTTCCAAAGGAATTTAGATATAGAAGAGTCCAGGGACTTAAACCATTCATTTGAAGGTTTATTTGGAATCATTGAGAATAAATAATTTATTCTCGGCAGCACCATCATTTTTACTGAGGCAACTCTTCCCATAAGTGATATGGGTAGAGATCTCCATCTAGTAAGATCGTCTTCAATTTTCTTTTTCTGGCTCCTGAGTTAGTGGGGACGCTATCTGCTCTGCAGTACAGAGTCCTGATGACTCCTCACTTGTGTTCCAGAGGGTGATGGGAGTCAAACTGTAAATACTGGTCAGTGTGGGTGGGTTTGCGGTACACCTCAGTTTGCAAATTTCCTCTATCAGAAACTGAGACCTCACAGTCCAAGAAAGCCAACCTGCCATTTTTTACATCTTCTCGTGTGAACTTGATATATTTATCCACAGAGTTGATGTGATCAGTGAAATGTTGGACTTCCTGAGATTTAATTTTAACCCAGGTGTCGTCAACATACCTGAACCAATGACTTGGTGGTCTCCCTGAAAAGGATGTCAAAGCTCTCTTTTCTACCTCCTCCATGTACAGGTTGGCAACAATAGGAGAAACTGGAGACCCCATAGCACACCCATGTTTCTGCCTATAATATTGCTCCCCATATGTGAAGTAGGTTGACTGCAGGCACAGTTTCAAGAGTTGACACAGTTGTTCTGTGGAAAGTGTGGTCCTGTTGCTCAGAGTGGTGTCTGATTTTAACCTTAAACAGACCACCTCTACTGCTTCATCAACAGGAATGCACGTAAAGAGTGATGTGACATCAAAAGAGACCATTGTTTCATCAGTCTCCATGATGACATCCCTCACCTTATCCACAAAGTCCATGGTGTTCTGTATGTGGTGTTCTGAGCTGCCAACTAAAGGGATGAGTACAGATGCCAGATATTTGGAAACATTGTAAGTGACCGAGTTAATCATGCTAACAATTGGTCTTAAAGGTACACCTTGTTTGTGGATTTTGGGTAAACCATACAGACTTGGCGTGGCCTCCCCTGGGTACAGTCTGTGGTACAGAATATTGTCAATAGCCTTGTCCTGCTTCAAAATTTTCAGGCAATCTATCAACTTCTTCTTGTAACCACTTCCTGGATCTCTTTTCAGCGGTTCATAAGTGGTTAAGTCACTAAGGAGTGACATAACTTTCTCATGACAGTCTTTCTTTTTTTATTACTTTTTTTAAAACATTTTTCTACAATACATATCAGACAAACACAAAACAAACATTCAAAAAAAGAAAGAGAAAGAAAGAGAATTTTTTTTTTAAATAAAATAAAAAAATACCCAGTGGGGGGCCACTCATTTTGTGAAACAATACACAAGATCATTGTAACCATAGTTAAACTTGTATCGTTGATGTGACATTTGACCATTTTTCCCACTTGACCTTACAGTTCTCTTCCTGAAGTCTCATTCTATGTGATTGAGCCTCCATCTCAAACACTGAGTTCACAGTTTGTATCCATTCCTTTATATTAGGAGGTTCAGGTTGGCGCCACCTTCTGGTTATCACCTTTTTAGCCGCCATTAACAGAATTTTAAACAAATAACAGTCCTTATTGAATACAACCTTATCTATAAGACCTAGATATAACACCAGACCGGTCTTAGGTATTGTGTAACCCCATATCATTACAATCTTTGTATGTATTTCATTCCAAAACTGTTCGGGCAAAGCCAGAAAATATGTGTGTGATCGACATTAAATGTTCCACAATCTCTCCAACACGGTTGATTTTTAGAGTTGAATTTACTGCAAATTTTGGGTGTTATGAAGAATCTGATTATATTTTTCCAACAATGTTCTCTCCAAATTCTGGATGAAGAGGTTGTAGTTTGGGTTTTCCAGATATTCAACCATTCACCTTCAGTTAATATAATTTCTAATTCTCTTTCCCATTTAGTTTTAATATCTAATGTATTTACACCTCTATTTTCTAACAGATACTTATAAAGTAAAGACATTGTTCTGTGTTTTTTACCCTTATAGGTCTCAATCAGCATTGTGATTATCCCGTTTACATGTAGGCCTATTTTACATTTTATCTCTTTATTGTAGAAATCCCTTAATTGTACGAGTTGGGGGTGTGGTCGTGAGATGGAGTGAGTCGCACTTGCTAGTGCTCCGGGTAAAACTTATTTTTTTAGCACCACCAAGTCCTCTACATTTAATATTTTTTGCCTATTATCACGTACACAACTTCCATCAAACATCTCTTTTAAAGATTTTAAATTAAAAATGTCTCAAAAGTCGACCAGATCTGTCGTGCTCTGTGGGTCAGTAAGCTAGCCGCGTGGATCGCAACAGGTTCTTACTGAAGCCTACCTTCCAAGAGGGTCTCTCGAACTAGTCCCTGAGTCTGGGTATTACCTGTGACTGCGGGGAACAGCTCCGACTTAAGGCTTTTTGATGAGAGAATTCAACTGGACGGTTCACCGCCTTCATCTAATAGTCTCTGCCCTGTTCTCACTTTACTCGTCTTTCCACCTTAGCTGCCGGGGACTGGAGAGGTTGGAGTAAAGAACTATTATTAATGACGGCTTCTCTCCGGTGAGCTATGTAATTGTTAAAGGTCCAATAAATTTTAGGATCCAGAAGATTGGACCCTAGGGCAATGTTTTATTTACTCATTGTGCTAATGTTTAACCTTTTAAAACCTCCTATTTATGATGTTATTCATTTGAACCAAGCTTTTAGGAATCAGAACAAAAATTCATTAAGCTGAGACGAGAGTTTTACGTTTTGCTCTGCTCTTTAATTTGAGTAAATTTGCATAGGAACAGCGTTATAACATAGAGATACAAAATATCAACTTGAGTACATGAAAGTATTTAGATATAAGGAACAATAAACTGGATAGACTCTTGATCTTGATGAGGGATAATCTTCTTAGGAAGGGGATCCTTGGATGGTTGCCCCCCTCAGGTCCCTTTGGGGTGGACAAGTGGTGTTCCTCTTCTTTGTCTTCTTGGTCTTCTTTGTCTTCTTTTCAGATCTACCCAACCCTCGCTATCCTCAATCTAAATCCTCATCCAGTAATAGTATTTGTCCTTAAACTCAAGCAACCACCTACAGCTTCGAGCAAGTAAATAAGAGAAGCTAATTGGCTTTTTATCTGCTATTTTATCTGCTGTTAATCTAATTTGAATTAAGTTCTCGAATAAGGCAGGATTTGAGAAGCGTCTCATTGCATGACTTTTGTTCAGGAACCCTTGGGTTCCATAAGTAAATGCTAAGAGCAATCTCCTCACCTTCGTAGGTAAGGCTCGCCTCTGCGTGCCCTCAGCTGGTCAGAACAGAGGGATCAGGTATTCAGATCCGGGCTGAGTTCTGGAGGGATATTCTCTCTCAATCCCTTCGGCCGAAGGAAAAGAGTTGAGATCTCCCCCACGGATTACCAGTACCCTCTAGGATCAGCTGGGTAGCTCGTCTGTCACCTTCTTCTCCGAGGTTAGTCGTCAGCATCTGGATACTTCGACTTCAGGGTGAACATCAGCCCTCAACAGCCAAATTCAGGACTTTTTATACACTT
>JBBPBX010012610.1:42767-53756 GCA_038048925.1 Garcialebias charrua
CAACAACACCACCTCCACCACCACCACCACCACCACCAACACCAACACCAACAACACAACACAACACCACTAACACAACACCAACACCACCACCACAACCACAACTACAACCACCAACACAACAACAACAACAACAACAACAACAACAAATTGAATAGTTAATCCCAGAAAGGAGGTACCGACAAATGAGTTGATTACATTTACTTTATTTAGATTAGTTTAATTTAATTACTTAATTTTTAATTAGTTTTCTAATTTAAGTAGACTGGACTATTGCAATGGTTTATTATCTGTGTGTCAAAATTCTTCTTTAAAAAGTCTTCAGTTGATCCATTGGCTCTCTGTCAAGTCCCGAATAGAATTCAAAATTTTACTTCTAACAAAGCCCTCAACAACCTAGCTCCATCTTATATTACAGATCTTATTGTTCCATATTTTCCTAACAGAGCACTTTTGCTCTCAGGTTGCATGTTTACTTGTGGTTCCTAGAGCAGAATGGGAGGAAGATCTTTCAGTTGTCAGGCTCCTCTCTTGTGGAATCAACTTCCAGTTTCTGTCCATGAGGCTGACACATTGTCCAGTTTTAATACTGGGCTTAAGTCTTTCCTTTTTGATAAGGCCTATAATTAGGTTTGGAGAACTATAGGCTTGCACTACTGGAAGAGATATTGACCTCAGTTCCTTAAATTAATTGCTAAAATTGAATTTTTTTCATTTCATACTATTTCTATCTTAACATGTGATTCTTGACCTGCCATCTTGAAGAAACAACAAACAATAATCCAGGTTTTGTTTTGTGTATGATTTCCCTTCGTCAATAATCCTCATTTACTATTTTCATTATAAATGCATAAGACTAGTTTAACTACACACTGATATGAAATGAGCCATTTACAAAAATGTATAAGATGTAAAAAAAAAAAAGAAGATAATTTGAATGTCTATATTCCTCGTCAACAACGTGGATGAAATGTGTTGGTAAACCCTATTTTATTAAATTAACATAAAACAGGACAGTGACAACAGTGTGAACATTTGCAGTTAGTCATGCAGTAACGGCAAATGTGAGACAGTTTCACAGCAAAGAGGGGAGACAGCTAAAGGACACATTTAAATGGTATCATGTCTTATAACCCACCCACTGTTCATTCCCTTACATAATGGCACACTCAGTTAAAAATGAATCACTGCTTGGCAAGGTTGTAATTGGATGGAAACAACTGAAATGGATGTATAAAGACAGTAAACAGGAGATTAAAAATGTGAATTCAGAAGTTGTGACAGGGCCAGAACATTTAGGATTATATCAATAATCCTAAAACAAGTAAAGTTTCAGGGGAAATCTTATTCAGAATTATAAATCTATATAAAAAAAGAATTTTTAGTTGCACCCTTTGAGCAGATGAATGCTACCTGTAGTGATACCACACTAGAAGACAATTACAAAATAAAATGAAATACAAACCTCGTTATTGTTTTACTGCTCTTATACTCCCCTAGCTTACGACATGCAACTTACTTTTACCCACTGAACATCCTGTGCTGCAAATATACGAGACAGACAGCTTTTAGTGCCACATTCAAATATTTAAGTTTGATCTTAAAACAGATGAGGAAGTTCGCTCTGACAATGTATATTCTGTTCACCGGCACACTTGTGTCAGTGGCAATAGTTATCACGCTTTCATCTTCCCTTCTTTTATGTGCATAGCATATCCTAGATTTACGCTTTTAAATCAAGAAGATAAACACTTTACAGATATAATCAGCTGTTGTGTTCTGCTTAATGCACAGTTAGTTTTCTTAGTTTGTGCAAATATGCCTCCTGCTGGTGTGCTGGTGCATCATATGAAGCACCTTTTTTTTTTTGCATTCTGCAATGTTTATTTTCAATTTTAATAGTTTAAGTGGACTTTTCTATACAAGACAATGCATGTTTTAGCTTTGGAATTCTGCGAGAATTGCCACTTTTAAATGAAGAAAAAAAAACAAAAAAAACACACACACTGCACATCCCTGGGACTCAACTCCTGAACTTTGTTTCCACCTTAAGTGTTAAAGAAGTACTTCATTGACAACATCCGAACCCGCTGAGTACTTTAGTGTAGCTTAATTAAACTAGTTAATTAAAAAGACCATGGTTTTATTTCTTTTCATCCTTTATTACAAGTAAATTTGGAATTCACAGCGTCACTTTCATTCTGTAGCCTACAGGTGTGGTGAAAAATACATTTGACCACTAGATGACAGGCACGTTCACTGAGGGAAAAATGGAATAGAATCAGTCTTTATTGTCCCAGGGATGGCAAATCCAAGTGTAACAACAATAACAAAAACAACAGATTAAAAAAAAAAGATTAATACAAAACTTTCCTAAAATGTTAAAAACAATATATAAAAAATAAGATAAACAATATTAATACTAATGTTCAATATGTGTTGGAGCATTGAGAATGGCAGACCATTTACAATACAGTACTATGGGCAGAGTGTGTGTTTTAGCAGAGGTCAGCATGTATTTAATATTTAGAGTTTGTTGCAGAGTGTCATCAATTTGTATGTAATTTTAGTAAATTGCATGTGAACTGGTAATTTACACTAATAAATGATTCCCCAAAGAACCTGTGCCGATTACATTACAATGTACTTTGTAGTTTTAGTAAAATAAATGGCACAAGTTGTAGATGTAGTGATCACATGTTTTCACCAGAGAACATGGCTTGCATATATTATTTTAACATGTGAAATGTGTGTGTTTCACATGGAAATGCAATTTTGGAACAAATCTTGTTCAAATGATAAGGTGGGAGTGTTGGCACAGAAGCTCACTCTAAAAAATGATTCACGGGGTTAGTAGTTAGCTGAAATTCAAGAGCGGTTTCAACATAAAGAAATTACATTTGTTATTACAAACATAATAACGAGTCAATAATTTAGTAAGCTGGTCTACATTAAAACAAACAAACAGTCAATACTCAATAATAAGTGGATTTTGAAGATGATTTGTACCTTAAATTAACATAGAGGTGTATTCAGTTAGTACAACTTAAACGCTTGTAAGTGTCCGTTAAAAGCTGAGTAAAGGCTGACCTGCCTGAACTTGTTCTGCTGACGGACCATGCTTGTTAGAAGGAGCAGAACAGAGCAAGAAAACAGCAGTTTGGAAAACTTTAAGACTTAGTGAGAACAATTATTATTATTCACTCAACTTTCAACAGCTAAGAACTATCAGAAACCAGTGCAATAAGTCGTTATAGACCAAACTGAATGCTTTTCCTTGATTAGTGGTGGTAATCTATTAAACTAAGTAATGTTAAACGTTCAGCCAATTGGCGTCGGAATTTGACCACAACTTAAGTTTAACTTTGATTTTTAGTGGTAGCCAAATACTCAAAGTTTATGTGCCAGCTTTAACTATGCAAAGATAAAACAAAACAATACACATTGCTGTAACGTTGATGAAATTTGACCAAATTTCAAATATGACATTGCCCTCACTGAGTCCTTCTGAACTTGCATCACCATCCTGCTGAGACAGAGGTCAAAGCAGGTATGTGGCCAGAGTGGGCCTCTGATGCTCTAAAGGGCTGTTTTAACACCACGCAAAAGGGAAGCGCCCTTACAAAGATCACATTAACATGGCAAAATACACTGAGGCTGTTACATCATACATCACAAAATGCACTGATGCCCCATCTGCAAAACCATTGCAATACATGCCAACCAGAACCTCTGGATGAAAGGATAGGTTTATTGGCTTCTGAGGGCTCGTGACTCTGCTTTCAGGTCCAGAGACACAGCCTATCAGACCTAAAACAAGTCTCCAACACTTAGTGAATACAGCAAGATCATCAGCTGCTCTCTGCCCTCCCTGCCAGACATCCTGTACACATAACCATCAGCACTGATCAGAGCACCTCCCACCACTCCCACGCTCTCTGTCTGATGCCTTTAGGAAAGTGGTAAAGGAGCTGCTGGACGTGCTCCACAAATGGTAAATGGTAAATGGAGCTTATTTTATATAGCGCTTTCCAGCCCCCTGTGAGGAGCCCCAAAGCGCTTTACAATACCAGCCATCCACCCATTCATTCACACATTCATACACCGGTAGTGGTAGCCTGCCTTGCAAGGCGCCATCCAGACCTACCGGGAGCAACTCGGGGTTAAGTGTCTTGCCCAGGGACACAAGGACACATGGTGGGCGGACGCAGGATTCGAACCTCCAACCTTCCGATCGGGGGTCGACTGCCATTACCACTGTGCCACGGCCGCCCAAGACTGCTGAACCGCTTCATGCACCACAGCTGTCAGGATGCTGAACCCTGTGTTGCACCTCTGCCCTCTACCCCCTGCTTCTGAACTGTGACAACAACAACAACAACAACAACTGAAAATCCACTCTTGTTGTATATATATTTTTTGTCTTACTTTTTATTTTCTCCAAATCTATTTCCACTCAGAGAGAGACTGAGAGAGAGTCACAGCGACACAGACAGAGAGAGAGAAATGGTATCTTGTTTTATTCTGTATGTCCTGCGCATAAGACTTCGTCGAACTTGTGCCCCAGGACCAGAACCGAACAGAGTTGGCTGTGGGGGACTTCCTCTGATTTTATCTTCAAATGGTGTCCCTATTGAGTTTGTTGATTCCTATAAATATCTGGGTATCCTGGTCGATTCACATCTCTCTTTTAAACTCCACGTGGAAAACCTAGTGAAGAAACTGAAAGTTAAACTGGGTTTCTTTTTCAGAAACAGATCTGGTCTAACACTGAATGCTAGGAAACGCCTTGTATCTGTGACTTTCCTTCCCTCCATTGATTACGGTGACATTCTCTACATGAATGCTCCTACAAGCACCCTGCAGATGTTGGATGCCGTCTATCAGCCGTGGCGTAGTGGTAATGGCAGTCGTCCCCCGATCGGAAGGTTGGCGGTTCGAATCCCGGTTCCCCACACCATGTGTCGTTGTGTCCTTGGGCAAGACACTTAACCCCGAGTTGCTCCCGGTAGGACTGGATGGCGCCTTGCATGGCAGTCTGCCACTACCGGTGTATGAATGGGTGGATGGTTGGTATTGTAAAGTGCTTTGGGGCCCCTCATAGGGGGCTGGAAAGCGCTATATAAATAAGCTCCATTTACTCAATTTACCATCATGGTGCACTAAGATTCATAACTGGCTGTGATTATTGTACCCACCACTGCACCCTGTATTCACTGGTTAACTGGACATCATTAACTTCACGCAGACTCTTCCACTGGTACATTTTCATCTTTAAATCACTTTTTGGTCTGCTGCCTTCATACATCTCCTCCTACATGTCTCTGCGTGAGTGCAGCTACAGCGTGCGCTCTCAGGACATGATTACCTGCAGTGTTCCGTCAGTGAGGACTGAACTTGGCAAAAGGGCCTTCTCCTACTCCGCTCCTGCTTCATGGAATATCTTACAAAAAGAGCTGAAGCTCTCGACCTTGACCTCTCTAAATGGCTTTAAGAATCTGTTGGAATCCTGGCAGAAACCAATGCGGCATGTTCCTGTTTTTGATTTTATACATCTGCCTTATAATCTGCCTGTTTTGCTACTTTGATATCTTTGTTTAAAAATGTTTTAAAGATAAAAAAAATCTGTATTTCTCTTATGTTTGTCTATTGTCGATTGTTCAAGGAAAATCTACTGTTGCTGTTGTCATCATTCTTTAGTTTGTAGACAGGTCCCTCTTGTAAATGAGACCTCGAGGCTCAATGAGATTAACCTGCCTAAATAAAGGTTGAATGAATGAATGAATATGGAAGGAATCAATGAAGAATTTATAAACCTTTGGATCTTTTTTAAGGGCATGCATCCTTTGTATATCTCACTTGCTCCCATTGTCCCTTCAACTTGATTGGGCTACATTACATTTATTTTGTTTCAGGTAACATTTGAGTTTTACTCCTAATAAATAGCTTTGCACCACTGTTTATAAAAATGAAACCATTAGGTGCAGAAATAAAACAGCATCAAGAGTGATGATCATTTCACTCTGCAGCAGTCACTAATCTGCTTCTCACGAGAAGAGGAATTCCCCTGTGTGCACGTGTAGCCTATGGTAGTGCGTGTTGAGAACATCCAACTCAAGCAACGGGATCGGGTGTTGTTTCTTATCAAAGACTTGTCCGTCAAACCTGGTGGGAGGGATTAGAGCTGCTGACACAGCAGGTGGAGAAGAAGAAACACAATCCAAAGGGAGCTGACAGGTGAAAACATATAAACAAGAGTCAGATACTCATAAAGGCCAACAGGTGGGTCATTGAACGTGGCAGATTTGTGAAAATACTTCCTCCCTCCTCTTTTCTGCAGCTGCACGGCCGTATAGAGTTGTTGCACACTCTTCATTTTCACATATTTTCCCATCAATAACAAAGCAGGCCTGTTAGCAGCAGTGAATGGGGAGTTTCATATCAGTGAACCGTTCAGAGATAGAGAAAAATGGGAACATTTCTGATGATAATTTGTGTTAGTGCCAACAGGATTCACCCGTCTTGTTTCATGGAACATCCAACCATTCTGTTCTGATGCCTTTGGTTCAGAGCATGTGTTTCACCTCTATCAATCACTATCAGGTTTATTTTTTATCATAATTTTACAACTAGAATTATCTTGCTTGCCACTTTTTTTAGCACTCAAAGGGTCTGTTGTGAATTACTCCCAACTACTACCATCCTAATAATTTGCTTAGTATTTGGTAATTTCACAAAGCATAAGCCATCTTTTGATAAATAGTTATAGATTGGGTGGACTCCAAAAATGTATGAGTTACACGTTTTGGTGATCATTTGATTCTGATAGTTTCATTACAAACAGCCCAGTGGTTCACGAGATATTTTGCTAACAGAGATGGTTAACTCCAAAGAGTTTTTGCATCAAACTCACATCTTTTGCCACTCAAAGTATGTTTTAAGAATAACTGTCAGCTGCTACCACCTACAAATGTACCCCAACATACCTAAACTTAACTGCATGGCTGATATTTCTGTGATTGCCAAGTTAGCTGCCTGTGGTGACCATTTTGAATCTTGGTCCTCTGATAAAAAAAAAAAAAAAAAGGCTAATGGGAAGATGCACTCTGAGGATTTGGAGGGTATCTCCCTTCAAGACCAGAAAAAAAAGAGGAAGAAGAAAAAGGAGGAAGAAAAAGCTTTAACTTCTTGCTCTGGTTTTGCTGCTGGAAAGGGAGAGTTTTGCGATTGAGCCTCCAGTAGGCTTGGCAACTGATAAACTTAGACACAACACGTCCAAAGACAGTGCTGAAAATGGGGCAGAGCCGGATGTGTCCTCAACTTCAGGCAGTGCCCAAGCCTCCAAAAGACATCACAATATGTCTTCAGTTGCATCGGCTGCTGGTGGGGACTTGCAGGTAAATAGATAGACCTCCTTAGGCCTCTCCAGAAAGACTTATAAAAAGGAGGAGAGTGCAGCACATGTGGGACAGCCTGATTGGGGTTCATTGACCAGGAGCCAGATGACCATTCAGTGCTACAGTTCAGTAAGTCAAATCTTGCGCAGGGCACCTTTCTTGTGACTTGCTCGGACGAGTCTGCCACGAACTGGCTTGTACAAGCTGTTGCTGAGATTCCAGATACAAGGACCATGGATTCTCTTCCAAGTGGGTGCAGGACCTCTCAGTCCACAAGAGGGTTGGTGTGTTCATACCTGGAGAACCTCATGTGGTCATGCACTGACTCTGGAGGCAGAAACCGGGTCTTCAGAGAGGAGTCTGGAGGGTGGTTAATGTTGAGCCACAGACTACCAGTCAATTGCTGCTTCTTGGCATGAACAATAACTATCTGGATGTTTTAGCAGACCTGAGGAACAGACCTTACTAAGAGCTGAGCAACCTGACCTTTAAGGTCAACAGTAAAGTGATAAATGAGACCAAGGAGGGAATCTCACTGTACATCTAGTCTCTAAAGCTACAGGGAGGATGGAATTTATACAGAGCAACTTGTATCACTGCAGCAATGCCGTACATTGCTGTGTACTTACTTGCCTTAGCACCTGGATAGTGAATGATATGGTACAAGGCCTGGATTCCCTGGGGGCAGACCGATGTGAGCAGCCATAGCCCCAAAGCTGCAGTACACTGCACTGCCTCACCTAACAAATAGGTGATGCTGTAGCAGTGCAAGTGTCAATGTCAATGTCAATTTTATTTATATAGCACATAAAAACAACCGAAGCCGACCAAAGTGCTGTACAGTAAAAAAAACACAAAAAAAAAAACACAACAACAGAGTAAAATGCATCTAGTGCCACTGAAACATAATAAAGTTAACAGTAAATACACAACAACAATAAAATCTGCTCAAAATTTGTTCTCAGACTCTGCGAGGATCAAATGCCAAGTAAAACAGATGAGTCTTGAGCAAAGATTTAAAAGTCTCAACAGTCTGAGTGGTCTTTAGATTCTCAGGTAAACTGTTCCACAGCTTTGGAGCAGCAACCGCAAAAGCCCGATCACCTCTGGACTTCATTTGGATCTGGGGACATCTAAGAGAAACTGGTTGGTAGACCGGAGTGCTCTTACTGGAGTGTAGATGTTGATAAGATCACATAAATATGACGGGGCCAGACCTTTTAAGATTTTAAAAACAAGCAATAAAATCTTAAAATCAATCGATAGTGGACAGGGAGCCAGTGAAGAGAAGCCAGGACAGGGGTTATGTGTTCATATTTTTTAGTTGAAGTTAAAAGACGAGCTGCTGCGTTCTGGACAGATTGTAAACGATGCAAAGATGATTTGTCTAAACCAACATACAGTGAATTACAATAGTCCAAGCGAGAGGTAATAAAAGTGTGAATCACCTTTTCAAGGTCTCTGAAAGAGAGATTTCACCTTGGCAATGAGTCTTAGCTGGAAGAAAGCGGATTTAACTACAGCATTTATCTGTTTGTCTAATTTAAAAGCACTGTCAAAAATAACTCCCAAATTCCTGACATTGGAGTGGCTGTATGAAGCCAAGGGGCCAAGAACATTTAGGCTGTTACATTTGCCAAAGCTGATGACTTACGTTTTATTTTAATTTCGAATAGTGGACATTCAGTCCCGAACAATCAGTGCAGCAGCCTCAACGGAGGTTGTTGCACTGATTGATTCACCACAGCCACCTCTATGGGAGTTTATGGCATTAGATGAATAAAGCTAGGCGTTTAGCTTTGCTAAAGCTAGGGGACTTCCAGTACTCAGATGGGATGCCAATTCCCATCACGTGTGCTGGGTAAGCTCTATTAACCCTAAAAGCTAATCTCTGTTATAATATTTGACGGTGGAAGACCTGCTTGTCTTCAATCAAGGTAATGTATTTACTGTGCCTTCCATACTGCTAGGGAGGAGATCTTTGATATAACAGTCTGACATGATAAACAAAATGGATGCGACTGGGAGGTATCCTCAGAGGAAACTATGTCAGACCACCGACAATATCAGTTTAAGCTGAGGATGGGGATACCACAAATACTGATTGAACTCTATCAGCATTATAATTCAGTTTATGGGAGGACAAAATACAAGTATTAAAACTGTGGGGAAAAAAACTCATAGAGGCACCTGTAATGATCAAACTCCAAGTTGGGGCAAGGTGGGGACAATGACTACACAGTAAAAAAATAATAAAATCCGTAAAAAACGGAAAATGTCCTGGTAATTTTCTGCCAGTACATTCTCCGTTTTTTTACAGATATTTCCGTAAACCTTAAAACCAGTGTTAATTTTGTCGACTAATTATTTTCGTCGACTAAATGTTTTCATTGATTTGTCGACTAAAATTAGACTAAAACAAAAAAATTCTGATGACTAAGTAATGACTAAAACTAAATGATGTTTTAGTCACATGACTAAGACTAAAACTAAATTAAAAATAGCTGTCAAAATTAACACTGGATTCAAGTACTGCTTGTAGTTTTACTGTTAAAAGCAAGGTTAGACAAATAATGTTTGAAAAAAGTTTTATTTGTTGTTGTATGTATTGCATATTAATATTAATATTATGGTTAAAACATTGTTTTGTTTTAGTAACTACAGAGAATTGATGAAAAGTTTTTACTATGTATAACTTAGTCGACTTAATTGACTGTAGATTTAGTCGACTAAATGTTTTCATTGATTTGTCAACTAAAATTAGACTAAAACAAAAAAAAATTCTGATGACTAAGTAATGACTAAAACTAAATGATGTTTTAGTCACATGACTAAGACTAAAACTAATTTAAAAATAGCTGTCAAAATTAACACTGCTTAAAACTGATTTTTCCCGTAAATTAACAGTTTTTTAATGTATAATTTACATAAATTTCTGTTAATCTAGGGTGCCAGGTAAATGGAGTCCTCTTTCGCGCTTCTTCTCAAAGGTTCTTGTTCCCAAGGTGCTTTGCGCGAAAAAAAAAAAAAGGAGAAACCCCTGTAAAAAATTATAACGGAAAATTCCTTCACACTTCCATAGTACATTTATCTGTTTTTTTATGGATTTTTTTTACAGTGTACCCTATAAAAGTTGGTCCCCACTCCCACTGGACCCCCTTTGCCAGACAGTTTTCTCTTCCTATGTTTTTGCTTGCTGTGCATTTTTATTTATCTTAAAATCTTTTTCCCCTAAATAACAACAACAATGTCCTCAACATTAAGATGCAGGGACTCAGGAGGTTATAGGATTTTTTTTTTCTTACTTATAAATATAAATTTAGGAGAAGACAAAGTTCATTGAGTTAAATAGTGACAGTGCTTTAAAAAAAAACTAATATGGCCTTAAAAAAAAGAAATAAAGGAACCATTGGGATAACACGTGACTATAGTACAATCTATTTACCAGTACTGTAGTTTGAGTGTTTTTTTATTTATTTTATTTCCACTTTTTGACACCTATATTACTGGATACTATGGGAATTCTGATTTGTGCAAATTACATCTTTATAATGACACAAATCCCAACTTAAAATAATAGCACACATGTCAC
>JBBPBX010012611.1:0-12272 GCA_038048925.1 Garcialebias charrua
TTCACACCGACAGCCGGGGGGGGGGTGCGGGACTCCCGGCGAAGCGCGTGCTTGAAGCCACATCTTCCTTCTTTTAGTCGGGACTATGCTTGACATTACTGCCAACGGTCGCGGTGGGGAAATAAGATTTTTATCGTGTTTATAATTGTTCGGGAACCGGGTGGTGGGGACTGAACCTTCACCCAGGCAGGAGCCACTAAATCCTGGCTACACCTGATCCACGTAAGCCCTGGAGGTCCAGAACCAGAACCGGCTGGACCCAGCCAGGAGCCACTGGCTACAGATGAACCGTGCGCGCGGCGGGGGCTGACTAGTTCGACGAGACCTGTTGTCCTTCGTGCGCTGCCTGTGCTGAAGTTTCAACCTGCGACATGCAAAGAGATTCTTCCTTCGACCCCACTGAAGAACTGGTGAGTAAAATGTCAAAACCTGCCGCTCGTAAAAAGTTTTGGCGTGGTTGTGTTGGCATGGTTGTGTCGGCCTTGCTGTCTGATTGTGTCGGCCATGCTGTCTGGTTGTGTCGGCCCAAAAAAAAAGCAATCCTGTAAACAATGTATATGGGCGTGCGGTTTTCCTCCTCTCAGGCATTTTGACCAGTGGTTGTTCACTATTTTCACAATTGTTGAGTTGTTTCACTATTTTAAGAAACCAAGCTTCTAAATTACAACTCTCTATCATTACGAAGCTACCGGCTCGTTGCTAACCCCCCTGAATCCAGTTTCAGCTTTTTGCCGTCCAATCAGAACGCTCGTTTCATGGGGGGCTTTGCGTGATGACGTCAACTGGTAAAAGGTCTATTCATGTCAATTCCCGCGAGAACAAATCCAAATCTCGCGAGAGCAAATACATACCCTCGAGAGAACAACTGAGACCCGCGAGAGCGCAAATCAGACCCGTGCGCGTAATGGGGATGTGCACAAGCGTAGAAAAGAGATCAGAGCGCAAGCACTCTCGCGCGGAGAACTACTACGTGCACACGCGTGCAAAATGTATCTACTGACAGACTCTCCCTCTCGCTCGCGGTTCAGAATTTTGGCAGTCGGTGGGCAGATCCAGCCCACGACACATGATTGGCTGCAGTCTTCCTGTCCTCTGTGATTGGCTGTAACACTTCCTGAACCTGAAATGTAAAATAAATAGATTTATCTAAATATACTTCAAGTACATTGTTATAAAATATATTTTGTTGCACTTTATGAAGTACTATTTTTTGCTAAATATAAAATACATTTCAATCAAATATATTTATAAAAGGAAACTTCATATAAACTTTTTAACTGCACTCTTCATGCAACCTTTATTTATGCATCTGATTGAACCTCGAGGACTCATTTACAAGAGAGACCTGGCTACAAACTAAAGAATGATGACAACAGCAACAGATTTTCCTTGACCAATCAACAATAGACAATCATAAGAGACACATACAGATTTTTTTTTTAACAAGTTAAAACAAAGATATCAGACAGATTATAAGGCAGATGCAGAAAATCTAAAACAGGAACAATGCAATGCGTTTGGAAAATTGGCTTTCAAACCAAAATACAAACTTGTCAAAATACAAACTTGGTTTAAACTAAATAAATTATCATTAAATCTAGACAAAACTTATTATATGATATTTAGTAATAAAAAGAAAACTGCAGATGTTTCATTTATAATTGAGGGTGTTGAGATCTGTAGAGTGAGTGAGGTGAAGTTCTTGGGTGTCATCATTAATGACAAACTGACATGGAAATCACCTGGGAGTGGAGTACACTTATGCCCCTTTTACACCGCTAGCGTGGGTTGGATCAGATCGGCTCAATTCGGTTCGTCTCACATGTAGTTCTGTTTCCACAGCTGTTTTGTACCCCTTCTTTGGGCGGGGTCCAGAATCCTACTCGTTTTACCACATGGTGGCGGTAGTGTTCCCTCAAGGTACTTACTATCCACCACTAAACGTTAGAAGAAGAACACCCTGCAGGACCTCGTCTCACCACCTGGTGGCGGTAATGTCCCTTGAGCTATTTACTTGCTATAATGGAGTTCCCTCTGAGAATTAACCTTTAAACCAAAGTCATAATCTTACTTTATTGCCTTTTCAGCTTGTTTTAAACCCATGTGTTTTTCATTTTATGTTTCTTTTTAATAAAGATGTTTAAAAATATCCTCACTTGTATTATTTTCAAGATATGCATACGGTTCCTGTTAAAATTGCTAAACACATCACACTCTCCTGTTATCAGTGAAACCATTTTTACAGTAAGCTACAGATTAGGAATTAATTTGGTTTTAATTGGCCCTGTAATATTAAAGGTTAGTATTTCATTAAATTTAAATGGTAATATTTTGTTAAGGATAATTCAGTCAAATGCAAATGGATAATTTGGTTTAAACGGTCCCTTAAACATTAAAAGCTTGTTTCTTTAAACGTAAAAACAAAGGAAACTCCTTATGGGCATCCAAGAACAGCTTCATAGAGTTGATGTTGACGTCTGTGCATCCCGGGAAAACGCTGCTGCACCCACGACCCGACATCAGGAAGGATGGATGGATGGATGGATGGATGGATGGATGGATGGATGGATGGATGGAGAGCTGTTCAAATCTAATAATATTTTTCTTATGATTCTTTAAAGGTCAATTGCAAATGGAAATATTCTTAACTTCCAGTATGTTTTTAAACAAACACTATATGTAAAATATGTTTAGGAAATTATTGTTCAATGACACCACTTAAGAAAAAAATGTTTTTTAGGAAAAGTAAGAAATGAAAAAGCACAAAAATAAAAATACTGCATCCACCTAAATGCTTTTTTTCCCGTTGGCTCACGGGCTTCCTCCAGAAGACACAAGTTGATCAATTCTGGTGACTCCTTTCTCGTCACTGTAAAAGAAGAAAAACATGGTTAATTCAATCTAGATACTGTTTTCAAATAATAAAATAAAATTAGATTTTTTTAATAGACATAAGTATGTGGAGGCTAGCTTCTTTTTTTTCCTAGTACTTTGTAACACATATCATCAAATAGTTCATAAACCACACCGCAGATTTTTTTTAAACTAACAGAATGTAATCACAAGATGTTCATGTACAAACTTTAAGCTGTTGAAGTTATTTGAATTAATATTCAATTTTTTAGACATAAATGTGTCAAGCTAGCTTCTTATTTTTCTCCCTAGTACTTTGTAACACATAGCAGCAAATATCTCAAATACCACACCGCAGATATTTTTCAAACTTACAGAGTGTAATCAAAAGATGTTCATGTACAAACTATAACCTGTTGGAGTTATTTGATTTAATATTCAATTTTTGTAATTTATTTTCGTAGTGCACGCACAGGTTTGGAAGAAGTCAAAGCGAACCTACTTTAAATCTAGCAGATTTGACCACTACGTGACATTATTAAGGAACAGTTAAGCTCAGGAACCCTCGTGCTATAAAGTCAGCTATGAAATATATTTTTATATCCGTTTATTTAGCTACATTTTAAGGAAATAAAGCCGCCCGACATGCGCGTGCATGCACGTGGCGATCCTACTTGACAAACTGGTGGAAAAGGGGCATTAGTAAAACTGCATAAAATTACAGTAGAAAGTCATATAAAATTATATAAAAATATATAAAAATATGATGTGTATTATTTAACACATTTGTACCAAAGTTTACTTTATTCATTCAACCTTTATTTAGGCAGGTTAATCCCATTGAGCCTCGAGGACTCATTTACAAGAGAGACCTGGTTTTAACAAAGAATGATGACAACAGTGACAACAATAGACATCTAAAAAAGCTAAGTCTGGTCCTCTGGACATTCAAAAAAACAAAACAAAGCAAAAAAATTGTAGAAACGTTTCGTCTTTCGTCCGAAAGACTTCCTCAGTCTGAGGTGCTGGGTTCAGCTCAGTCTTATAAATAGCACCCTCTCACAGTGCTACACAACCAGTTGGCTGATGACAGCCGAAACCAGCTGATCATCAGCCAACTGGTTGTGTAGCACTGTGAGAGGGTGCTATTTATAAGACTGAGCTGAACCCAGCACCTCAGACTGAGGAAGTCTTTCGGACGAAAGACGAAACGTTTCTACAATTTTTTTGCTTTGTTTTGTTTTGTTTTTTTGAATGTCCAGAGGACCAGACTTAGCTTTTTTAGATTTTTCTACCTGGATAATTGAGCATGCATCAGGGTACAACAATAGACAGTTATAAAAGAGGCATACCGATTTTTTTTTTTAAACAAATTAAAATAAGATGGTGTAGCAGAACACCCTGGTCTCTGAACTTTCGGTGAAAACACCTGAATTCACCTTTTCACTGAAGCTCTCAAGTGAATCTCCTTTTCTCTGAAAACCTAAAGTGAAGGACATAATCACTGTTTTATTCCAGTTTAGTTTGAATCAGAATATGAATAAGTCACATGAGACTCTCTTTAATTGTTACTTTGTTTAATTCAGAATTGATCAACAGTAATAACTTTTGTCTTTTTATGATAATCTGTATTAACATGAGTTGTCACTCTTATGCTGGTTTATTCTTCAGTATGATGGTGCTTTTAAACTATGGCACAGTTCAGGGTATGTGTTAAGTCAAACTTCTCAGCTTTGTCTATGAGTTAGACATAATAATCACTTTACTGGCGACTCCGTCTGTCTGTTTATCTACACAGTTTTCCTGCCTGTCCTTCAGATTTTCAACTCTATGACCTGCAAAGTCACTCCTTTATTTTTTGTGAGCATCCAATGAGCAGAGTGAATTTGACAGGGCTGAGCTCTCTACAAAAACCCTAACTTCCTGTCTGGCTTCAGTTTACGAGGGAACTCTAACTATGTTCTTCTCCTGAAAGCTGAATGAACACCAGTCAAAATGCCAATGACTTTGTTCTATCAGTAAGGTTTTTACAGCAAGCTCGCTGTGAAATCCGACCTTGAGCTGAAACGCTCCATTTGAATGAATTTCCTTCAAATGATCTCTTATCTTGAAAATCCACACCAGAGCTGAAGCCATTACCCCGGAGAAGTGGAAGCTGACTTGCAGTGAGCCACTGAAAGCGGAACGCTGGTCGCCTCTGAACCGTAGCAGAACGGTTAATAAGGCTGGGACTAGTTTGCCGGGCTGAGACCAAAAATCTTCGCTCAGGTAAAACGTCGATGGCCATTCGACCAAAGTCGAGCGGAAACTACTGAGGAACTGCCATGGTTTCTGGTTAACACATGTGAAGATAATTTCCTCTTCACTCCCTCTTATCTTTCTTTCTATTTCTTCCTTCTAAACGTATTTTTCTAAGCCAGTAAACTCTTAAGTAAATGTGCCTGCAGAAAAGTTAAAATAAGACCCTTAACTTGTCTGTTGTTTCAATTTGAATCTTGTCTACAGTAGTTTATTGAAATCTAAATCAGAGCTAATCTCGATACAAATGTTTGATGTACTTTTATGATTTTGTCAATAAAAGGTTCATCTGGTGAATCAACATAAGTTGACATATGCTGGTGAAGATTCTCAGTCGTCCAGGACATGATAAAATCAAAAAGGCGTTCAATACAAGATCAACTGGACTTTATTTGTTGCAGAAAACGTTTCGACTCCTATCCAGGAGGCTTTTTCAATTCACTGAAAATCAAACTGTGAGAGTTTGTAGTTATAACAGAACCACGCACCATCATATGTAAATTGCAAGCTGAGGTAACACATACATGTAAATCGACAGATCACACCTTAACAGTAGGGGTTCCCTTGAGGTCTCTGACAGAAGACACAACACTGTATGTAAATTGACAAAAAACACATCCCAACCAACAACAGAGGCTTCTCAAAAAAGTTTGTTAGTCTAATTTACAGACAAGACACCTCTGCTCCCATCCGGTGTAAAACATTTCGGAATCAATTCCAAAACTGAGTTATAAGTCTTGGAAAGTTGAAGGATTTTCAACAAACACAACATCCCAGTACATTTCAAACCCAGCAGGACTCTCAGACAGAGGCTGGTCCATCCTAAGGACAAAACCCCGACACACAAACAGAGTGGTGTGGTTTACGCAGTCCAGTGCAGCGAGGTCTGCTCAGACCGTTACATTGGAGAAACTAAGCAGCCCATCCACAAAAGAATGTCCCAACACAGGAGAGCAACCTCCTCTGGACAAAACTCAGCTGTTCACCTCCACCTCACGGACAAGGGACACTTTTGAGGACCAGAATGTACAAATTTTGGATCGAGAGCACAGATGGTTTGAGAGGGGTGTAAAGGAAGCTGTTTATGTTAAGAGAGAATAACCTTCTCTTAACAGAGGAGGAGGTCTGAGATTTCAGCTTTCCAAGACTTATAACTCAGTTTTGTAATTGATTCCGAAACGTTTTACACCGGATGGGAGCAGAGGTGTCTTGTCTGTAAATTAGACTAACAAACTTCTTTGAGAAGCCTTTGTTGTTGGTTGGGATGTGTTTTTGTCAATTTACATAGAGTGTTGTGTCTTCTGTCAGAGACCTCAAGGGAACCCCCTACTGTTAAGGTGTGATCTGTCAATTTACATGTATGTGTTACCTCAGCTTGCAATTTACATATGATGGTGCGTGGTTCTGTTATAACACCAAACTCCCACAGTTTGTTTTTCAGTGAATTGAAAAAGCCTCCTGGATAGGAGTCGAAACGTTTTCTGCAACAAATAAAGTCCAGTTGATCTTGTATTGAACATAAGTTGACGTTCCTCGTGAGATTACATCTTGTCTGGTCACATTTAATCAGTTTAAGTCCAAAAAAGAGAGAACTCGTTAAAATATAATACTAAGAATTTGGGTCAGATAAAATCTGCTCAAACTTTCATTTGGAATATGGTACAGTCAGTAAACTGACCACTACCTAAAATCCTACAATGGCAAAAACAGCTAGATTACAGTATAAGGTGATTGTAGAAAAACAGGAACTTTAGAACAATATGTGTGATCACTGGTCCGTGGAAGTTCTGCTGGACTTCTCATTTGGTTCTGGGCAATGAACACAAATGGTTGGAACCTCCTTCAGTCTCACATGGCCTGACTGCGTCTTTGTGAACTCTCCTCTCTCAAAATGTGCCTGTAGAGTGATATTAGTTTATTTCCTTGCACATTTCTTTGACAGTTAAACATTTTGAGCTCTGATTGAAAATGTTTGTGCAGCTTAAACTTAACATTGGCTCATTGCTTTAATTTACGTTTGAGAAAAACTGAATATTTGTTGTTATGTTAGAAAGTTAGCACAAACAAAACAGATATTAAATTTAATGTGTGTCAAGCTTTATTAAAAAAATAGCTTTTATATAGAAAGAACTGCATTTACAACTAAATACTTTGTAGATTGAAAACAGGCAGCTCAGGGTTATTGCAATGACTACTATTAAAAATATATATACTGTAATTGCTTTGAAATGTTATTTGTGTTATTATTATTCCAGATATCAGATCTTAGTTGACATGACTTGCTTAGCGCAGTGTTCCCTTTGTCGGCCATTTCGTGTATGCGCACCACACGCTTGAACTTTAACTGGACGTGACTCACATTATTGTTGAAAAATCGATCTCAGTTCCTATAAATCAATTTTGCTAAATTTAAATGTAGTCAGTCTAAAATCAATTAAATCAATTTTTTTAACCTTGCCCTGGTGGACAATACTTAAGTCAAAATCCAAGCTAAGGAAGTAGAAGCTTTCACCAGACATGCAGGATCTGATGGCACTCTGCTAAGCACTTTTGTAACAGTTCCTGATGTGCTATACAAATAAATCTGACTTGACTCTGGCACTGTGCCGGATCGCTGGTGTACCTGCAGAAGATATTTAACAGACATTTCTCTGGATTTAACAGAGGTGCAGCTTACACTCCCAACCACACTAGATAGGCCTACTAACCAGTCAGAAGTAGGGTGGTGCCTGGCCTCGGGTCTTGGCAAAACTGTGATTTAGATCCAGCAGTGGTTCTGTGTGCTGTTGAAAGTCACTGTTTGCTGGGCTGCTTTAGTGCACGGTCTGACCTGGGCTGAAGTTCATGTGCCTACAGCATTTGGATGGGGTCACTTGTTTTGAGGTCACATGATGAGCTGAAATACATTGTTTTGTAACTTGTCAGGTTTTCTGTCAATCATTTCAGATGCATGTTTGTGGTGCTGATCCAAATAAAAAGTGACCCACGTGGGCTCATTGGCCATGAGCTGATCAATCAGAATGTGTGTTGCTAGAATGGAGGCATGTCCCTCAGTGATTGACTTGACAGCTGTCCACATTTCGGGATAGAAGTTCAAGAGCAGTGATCAAAATAAAATAATATATTTGTCAGAACGAGTTTGAAAAAGAACTGGAAACCATATTGAAGCTGGCAGATTTTTAAAAACATCTGTCAGAGAAGCTGAACCCACAGAAGGATGTTCACTGAATCTTCCACCACCTGAGGGAGACGAGGACGAGGCGTGGCCCCGCAGGTGATGCTACAGCAGGGCTCACCAACGCAGTGCCCGCGGACACCTGGTCGCCCGCAGGGACCACGAGGTGCCTACGGGGCATGTTCTAAAAATAGCACTCATCAAGGCACACCACGTTAAAAAATCGTAATTAATTATATTTTTTAATTTAAGAAATAACGTTTGCAATGATGTACTGTATATATTTGAAATGAAAATAATTATCCATCCATCCATCCATTGTCTTCCACTTATCCGGGGCCGGGTCGCGGGGGTAGCAGCCTAAGTAAGGAGGCCCAGACTTCCCTCTCCCCAGCCACTTGGAGCAGCTCCTCCGGAGGAATCCCAAGGCGTTCCCAGGCCAGCCGAGAAACATAGTCCCTCCAGCGTGTCCAGTCCATCAGAGAGACAGACAAAGAGACAAACAAACATCCACACTCCCAGTCACAGCTAAGGACAATTTACAGTCGTACAGAAGAGCCCAAAAAGATTCAAACTGAGGATTCAAGTTCTCGATTGAGAGTTCTAATCACTAATTATCAATAATAATTTATCATATTTACCAAACTAAATCCTTACTGATAATCATTATGTGGAGTCTTTAATAATACTGATCAGATGTGATCAGGCAGTCATGTATTCACGTGTGTAAATGTATTATTATTAATACTATAATTACAGTTGAGCCGTGCAAATTTGTCCCACTGAAGATGCTCTCAGTCTCAAAAAGGTTGGTAACCCCTGTGCTACAGTATATTAGCTGGAGAGGGTCCTCTGGACGGGTTCAAAAAACAAAACATTGTATAAACGTCCAGAGTACCAGACTTAACTTTTTTTTTTTCCTACCTGGATTATAGAACATGCATCAGGATACTACAATAGGCATATTTGAACAAAACTATAACAAAGGTGTGTCTCTGTTTAACGTGTGATTTTTTTATTTTCCAAAACCCTCCAAATGTTCTCTCTGTGAAGGGGTCAGTTTTAGGTGTTTGTAGTTCATCATAAATATCTGCAAATTTAAAGGTCTACTGACATCATCTTTGAACTTTGCATAAAATGGCACAAGATGTATATCTTTTATCATTCAACTATGTTTGTTTTTGCAAACAAAATGATAAATTAATGAAAATTCCTTTCAAATTGAGTTTAAAATTAAAAACCGTGTTTCTTCACGGGACATCCGACTACACGTGAATGCAACATCTGTGACGTAGGAAGGAGGACATTCAGTCTGCGTCTGCCATGATTACGCATATTCATTCTCTGCCAGGTCGCCTTTTTTTTTGTATAACTTGAAAAATGCCAGTACGTTGTGTCGCATTTGGGTGTTTTAATATCATCAGTGAACAAGTGAGCCTTTTCACTTTCCCAAAAGATGTAAACCTTTGTCAAGTATGGAATAAATAAAACTGCCCCCCCCTCGGAGCTCCCTCGCTTCCTGAAAAGGTAAGACTAAAAAAAAAATACGGGTGCATACCTAAATTAGAACCTGCTGTTTCTTGTTCATCTAACTTTCTGCTTCTCATACTGAAGACAAATTGCTCAAATCTTAACTTAGATAGCTAAATTTGTCGTTTTATTTATTGTCCGTCATTAATATGTAAAAGGGGCGTTCTAAAGACGTTCTCCTTCCTACGTCACAGATGTTGCATTCGCGTGTAGTCAGATGTCCCGTGAAGAAACACGGTTTTTAATTTTAAACTCAATTTGAAAGGAATTTTCATGAATTTCACCATTTTGTTTGCAAAAACAAACATAGTTGAATGATAAAAGATATTTATGTTGTGTCACTATATGCAAAGTTCAAAGATGATGTCAGTGGACCTTTAAATCCTACACTGTATTAAATCATTATTGTAGGAGTGGTGGCGCAGAGGTTAGAGAATGTGGGCCTGTGATAGGAAGATCGCCGGTTCAACTCCCGGTACTGACAACATCAACATGTGGGTGGGAAAGGTGAAACACACCTGCTTCCACCCTCATTTGCTCCACTCTGGGCCCTTGAGCAAGACCCTTAACCCCCACCATCTGTTCCTCTGGGAGCCCTAGATAGCAGCTCTCTGCTTCATACAGAAGTCTGGTTGCGTCAGGAAGGACATACGGCATAAAAATAATTATGAAATATAAATGCTGCCTTCTCGATAACAGGCAGTTTGCCTGTATTATTAACAATCATGTGGTTTTTAATGTTCAAGTATTTTTAGCAACAATACATAGTTCCCATGTGACGTCACATAATGGGCATTTCCGGGTTGTCCGACATTTTGGTTGGCGGTACTTCCACTCCTGACCACTAGTAGCAACGTAGGTTGCGAGCAGTGTATTTTTCGCGGTTGTTTATTTGTAAATAATTGCAATGGTTATTTCGTGTTGGGTCAGTGGTTGTACCAATCAAGCAATTGCCAAGCGTAAATTTTACATAATTCTGAAAATAAGGAAGCATGAAGGACCAGATACCGAAGCGCTCACCACTGAACGTCGGCGAGTCTGGCTGTGTAAGATTAACTGCAAGGATTTGCCATCGTCAACATCAAAAACATGCTTTGATCACTTTTTGTACGGTAAGCCAAAATTGTATGTGATTAACTTAGCGAAACTGTGTGTTTGAACAGTTTTTTTCATGATCTAGCTCCTCTGTTACTGTCGCTAGCTTAGCAACGCTATGCTTACATGCTAACATCCACACCGTAACACACGACAACAAAGTGCCTCGCTCGTGTTTAGCCTCGACTCTCTGTTGTTAGGAAGCTGCTTGTTAATAATGTATTTTGAACCTTTATTTACCCTGTGACATCAGGCTGACACACACGTAAACGCTTGTAGTCAGTCTGTTTGTCTGTTAGCAAAATAACTCATGAACCAACACGACAGTCAAGTCACAGTTGAAACAGTGGTGCATCACAATAAAATTACAGAAGCAGTAACACACACTAATGGTAAAACTATGACATATACAGCAGTGAAATTTTAATACAAACGTATAAGAACAGCATTAAAATGAAAACAGGATAAAATATATACATGTACACAAAGTCAGCTCACACAGTATGAAACGCCAGAGAGAACAGATGGGTTTCAGCAGGGACAGATTTATATGAAACTTTCTGAAACTAATCACTGGACGGACATTTACAACTGATAAGCTTTAGGATAACTCAATTTAAGATGGCCCCTATCGCTACCTGAATATATTGGAAACAAAAATGTTTATATCACTGACAGTTTTTGAGCTAAAATTTGATGTGGCAGTAACTGAGAGTTCACAGTATGTACATGCAGAGCTGAGAGTACACAGTATATAATGCTGTATGTACTGTATATACGTACACGGTGTATGTATTCATACACATTATATTTCAAATAGATAATATTTGAACACTGCAACATTGTCATTGTTTTGATTTTGGTTCCCTTTTGTTTTCATGTGTGAATAAAGCATTGGGAATGTGTCTGTTCAGAAAATATTACATTAAAAAGTATAATGTTTTGGGTATAACTTCCAACATTTGAATAATTGCTTCTGTTAATTTTTTTATGTTGTTCAGGATGGCCTGCACACATGTACGACAGGTCAAACCCAGACTGGGCTCCTACATTGAAGTTGACTGGTGCTCAGACTCCCAGAAAGGCAGCTAAGGAACATCAAAGATCAGAGTCTAAGATGAACAGGTATACAAATTAATGTCACTTTTAATAATTGTAATATTAATTAAAAACAAATAGTTACTTTGATATTTGAATATTTATAAATATGTAATTTTTAACTTGTAAAAATGTCTGCTGTAGTAATGTGATTTCTTTTCAGCAGAAAAGTTGTCTTATTACCTAGACGCAAACATATATATATATATATATATATATATAT